>JASAMV010001108.1:0-17927 GCA_030248065.1 Rhynchonema sp. JSB1_4
ATTTGACTGATAATGGTTTGATTGGTGCCGAATTTTGGACGAGCACTGGATAAAAGCGACGTTTCAGAAATGGAATAAGCACTGGATAAAAAAGGTACCCCCTAAATTCGGACCTACCTAGGTACGCCCCTGGATTCCCTAGATTCCGCCAAAAAGTACAGCATTCTCTAAATTACCCCCACACCTCATTGCTCTCATGTGCGTCGATTACTTGAGAAAAGTCTGATTTTTAACACTTTCTAAGCCAGTAGCTCCACCAGAGAGACCCGAAACCCGAAACATAAAGTTTGTCAAGGTCCAGGGTGCGGGTTGCGGGGTTTGGAAAAAAAAACCCGAAACCCGAAACACCACGCATGATAATCGCAAATGTTTCGACTGACTGCAGAAATTGTGCACGTCAGCTACAAGTGGCAAGACCGAAACATTTTCGATTATCATGCTTTGTGTTTCGGGTTTCGGGTTATTTTTTCAAACCCCGAAACCCGAAACATGGACATAGAAAAAATTTATGTTTCGGGTTTCGGGTCTATCTGGTGGAGCCCTCATAACCATTCGTTGCAGGAAACTTTCTGTGCCTGGTTTATCTCTGGTTGGCGCTTGCGCGATATAAAAGAACGATACAAGAAAGAAAAATGCTCCAAGGGGCATAAAAGAAATAGGGTTCCCCGGCTGACTGGCATAAAAGAACGATACTAGCTTATGCCACTTTGTTGATGTTTCATGAAGCACTTTAATAAACGTAAGTGTGTTCTGAGCGGTTTGATGCCGAACAGCAGATATTGAACCATATTTTCGGAATGAACTCTTTTGAACCAACACCCAGCCGATGGCGAAACTTTCGTTCAATCCAATATATTTAGACAGCTGTTTCTTCTTTTCAACCTCACGACAGTAATTGTGCGGTCTTCGGTTGCGCACGATGATTCAATATCTGCTGTTCGGCATCAAACCGCTCAGAACACACTGTCCAACCACGTGCTCATGAGACGCTCTTTTTTAAGCTTGATTGACCAGATTCAAAAATGCGCCGGTTACACGTGTTTTAGCAAACAAAAGAAAGAGATTGGGCCGAGATGATGACAAGTTCCAGCTGGCTGACCTCAATTTGTTGCGTGCTTACGCGAACAGCAGCATCGTTCAACACACAAATGTTTTGGGAGTCAAAAGGGAATTTACGCACCGAGTTGGAGAGCGTGTTTTAAAAAAATACATGCATTTCTCTTTCTTTCATTTCCGAAATACGGGGAACCGGAACATTATTGGATCCGTTCAAGCCAACTTCAAAATAAGTCGTCTCATGAGTTCGTGGCGGGACTATACGTTTATTCCAGTGCTTCATTAAACATCAACAAAGTGGTGTAAGGGCGAACTTAGGTTGAACACGGAAACCGGAACACGGAAATAATTTACACACGAACCAGTTTCGTGGATTTCCGTGCACGGAAATATTTCCGTGGCACGGAAATATTTCCGGGTTCCGTGTTCCGTGTTTTTTTATTTTCACGGAACACGGAAATATTTCCGTGTGAATAGTTGTTGCTGTTTGCGTCAACACGCGGGCTTTTGACGTCAGCACGCTGGCTTTTGTCATCATCACTGCAAAAGCATCGTTTGCGTGCCTGAATCATTGCCGTGTTCCGTGGCACGGAAATATTTCCGTGTTCCGTGATTCTCCAAAACATTCACGGAACACGGAACACGGAAATTTTCCGTGTTCCTTGATTCTCCAAAATATTCACGGAACACGGAACACGGAAATATTTCCGTGTTCCGGTTTCCGTGTTCAACCTAAGTCCGCCCTAAGCTAGTATCGTTCTTTTATGCCAGTCAGCCAGTGAACTATATGTATTTCTTGTATGCCCCTTGGGGCATTTTTCTTTCTTGTAGTACTTATGTATGTACCGGCAGTTTTCCAACAAAAGCCACCCCCCCCCCACCCCCGAATGGAGCTCTCGGGGCTCTAACTGGAGAAACTTTCCACTGTGGAGACCACTCGGGCCCTAAATGGATTTTTTTCTGGTCCGTCAGTTTTTTATTACAACAGTAAACTTTAAAACAGTCCAAATTAGCGTATCAGGGACCTAAATATTGTACTTTTCCGTTGTTTTTTTTGTTTCGGTTGCTTTTCGGTTTTCGGTTGTACATTCAGATGAAAATCGTCATAATAACGCTCAAATAGGGTCGCAGAATGTCAAAATGCTGTTCTGACAGTGTTGAAATATTCCCTCGACGTTTCAGACCCGACATTTTCAAGTCCAGTTTTTCATCAGACCCATCAGCCAATTCAGGACCCGCATATTTAACCCATTTATTAGCTTAGGCGTAGTCTCCAGCCGAGCCTGAATTCCCAGGCCTGAACCTGTGCCCCCCCGGGACGGAACCGAACACAAGTAGTGTTGAGAACACTCGGTTTTCCGCTTAGAGTCCCTCAGGGCTGTACAGTAGGTGGAAACGTTTCCGTTTAAAGCCCCCGGAGCTCTATTGGATTTTTTCTTTTTGGTCGGATTGCCCTTTTTCCACCGAATTTCCAGTTTTTAAGCCTCTAGGGCTTTTAAGTGGAATACACCGGTATATACGTATAGGTACTCAGCACTAGTCCAAATACGCAATAAGTGCGCGGTCGCAAAAGATTTTGTTACTTACTTAGGCCATTTATGCTCCAGGTCAGCAGCGCCCACGAAAGCACGTAAGAAAGCAATTGTCGTTGGAGCACTGATTGGGGCATCTCGCGTGCTGGTGCTACTGCAACAACAATGAAGCAGACTGAAGTGCGCATTCAGCCTGCGCAACTACTAGAGCGATGTGAGTGCATGCGTGTCCCGCTACAATTCGTTTGTTTATTGGTCATTGTTGCCGCGATACCGAAAACTGACATCTGCTGCTTCTATAATGCACGCTATTTGGCTCTGCTATTGGGTCGAATTCCCGAGAACACGACACGGGTCCACATTTCAGTCTGACGACTTGGCAACGTCTGGACGCCCCCCGAGGATGTTGGTAGCTTCTTACCGTTGAGTTGCAAAGCGTACGTATTAGACCTCATCTGAGTTGCCTTTCTGTAGTTGAGCGAGACAATACTCATCGAGAACTATGAAAATAAAACGGATGAAAAAGAAAACAACTAATACATAGCTACACAGCCAAAAATCAATGATCGGTGAAACATTGACGCTGAAGATCATTGGAGCAACGAAACACTCGCAAACTACCCAGTTCCCTGTTTTTTAAAAATGAAATTATTCAGTCCGGTCGCAATCAAATCAGCAGCAGTGCCTCGCACGTTGACCCGTCGTCATGATCAGAACGCGCACCGCACCAAGGATCCCCGTATGAACTTTGCGGTAAGCACTGCGTGACACAGACTTGGCACGAACTTGCCCACGACCAGCCGCAGGTTCTTCGGCATGTTAGCCGGCCATACGCACAAACTGCGTTAAACACCGACATCGATTTTCAGTTCTTGTTCAGAACAATACTATGCCAGCCCAAGTCAAGTCCATACCAAGCGTTTCCTTGCAAAGTTGATGTGGTTAATGTTTTCTGTCGTAGTAAATGCAACAATGCCCTTTTTGCCAGTCAGTTCAGCGCAGCCAACCACACAACGCCAGATCGTTGTAAACGCCGCACCAAATTTATGTCACGTACGAAAAATTTATGATAGCACTGCTTTTTTTGTGCAATTATCCCACTTCGTGTCAGTACGTTGTGAATGTAGACATCAGCCTGACATATACCACCAACTCAACCTGGATGGGGTAGCCAGAAAACTTGTGCAATCCACGCTCGCTCATATGCGCACACCACAGAATGGCAAACACACAAAAGGGTACGTGCCAACAGAGACTTCTTCCACACATGGTGCCGCCACAAGGCAAACGAAAATAATATTGATTTGAGGCTTTGAGCGTGATGTTAGATGAGCAACAAGCTCCTGCACACTTTCATGTGGTTAGGCATCACTTTAACCGCGGTTCGCGAATGGCCGTATTTTGCCGATACGCTAGTGCGCTTCATCGGTACACGACGTATTACATGCGTGCGTAGCACTGTGTGGCCTAATAAAATGTGCTGTGAGCCACTAATCGTATTTTGATATGCTGGCCAAGCGATTGAGTTGACAACAACAGGCCGAATTCTCGTCAGCACTGACGCGTCAAATGCGCGCATCCGCATTTTATCTACTTCGCAAAGCAATAAACGTGGATGGATAAAACTTCGGTATCTGACACTCAAACTTGGTTGTTTCGCGCCTGAACTGACTGGCAAAAAGGGCATTGTTGCATTTACTACGACAGAAAACATTAACCCACATCAACTTTGCAAGGAAACGCCTTGGTATGGACTTGACTTGGGCTGGCATAGTATTGGCTTTGAACAAGAACTGAAAATCGATGTTGGTGTTTAACGCAGTTTGTGCGTATGGCCGGCTAACATGCCGAAGCAACCCTGCGGCTGGTCGTGGGCAAGTTCGTGCCAAGTCTGTGTCACGCAGTGCTTACCCGCAAAGTTCATACGGGGATCCTTGGTGCGTGTGTGTCTGATCATGACGACGGTCAACGTGCGAGGCACTGCTGCTGATTTGATTGCGACCGGACTCAATGTTTCATTCCAAAAACAGGGAACCTGGGTAGTTTGCGAGTGTTTCGTTGCCTCCAATGATCTTCAGCGTCAATGTTTCCACCGATCATTGATTTTTGGCTGTGTAGCTATGTATTAGTTGTTTTTTTCATCCGTTTTATTTTCATAGTTCTCGATGAGTATTGTCTCGCTCAACTACAGAAAGGCAACTCAGATGAAGGTTGAACAGATGTATGCTTTGCAAACTCAACGGTAAGCAAGCTACCAACCATCCTTCTGCTTGGTGCGTGGAATGACATTTGACGCTTTGCACAGAGCCGTTTGCCAATTCGTCTGACTGAAATGTGGACCCGTGTCGTGTTCTCGGGAATTCGACCCAATAGCAGAGCCAAATAGCGTGTATTATAGAAGCAGCAGATGTCAGTTTGGCCGATTTCGGTATCGCGGCAACAATAACCAATAAACAAACGAATGGTAGCGGGACACGCATGCACTCACATCGCTCTAGTAGTTGCGCAGGCTAAATGCACTTCAGTCTGCTTCATTGTTGTTGCAGTTGCACTAGCACGCGAGATGCCCCAATCAGTATTCCAACGACAATTGCTTTCTTACGTGCTTTCGTGGGCGCTGCTGACCTGGAGAATAAATGGCCTGAGTAAGTAACAAAATATTTTGCGACCGCGCACTTATTGCCTATTTCGACTACTGCTGAGTACCTATACGTATATACCGGAGTATTCCACTTAAAGCCCTGGAGGCTCAAACCGGAAATTGGTGGAAAACGGGCAATCCGACCAAAAAGAAAAAATCCAATTAGAGCTCCGGGGGCTTTAAACGGAAACGTTTCCACCTACTGTACAGCCCTGAGGGACTCTAAGCGGAAAACCGAGTGTTCTCAACACTATTGTGTTCGGTTCCGTCCCGGGGCACAGGTTCAGGCCTGGGAATTCAGGCTCGGCTGGAGACTACGCCTAAGCTAATAAATGGGTTAAATATGCGGGTCCTGAATTGGCTGATGGGTCTGATGAAAAACTGGACTTGAAAATGTCGGGTCTGAAACGTCGAGGGAATATTTCAACACTGTCAGAACAGCATTTTGACATTCTGCGACCCTATTTGAGCGTTATTATGACGATTTTCATCTGAATGTACAACCGAAAACCGAAAGCAACCGAAACAAAAAAAACAACGGAAAAGTACAATATTTAGGTCCCTGATACGCTAATTTGGACTGTTTTAAAGTTTACTGTTGAATAAAAAACTGACGGACCAGAAAAAAATCCATTTAGGGCCCGAGTGGTCTCCAAGTGGAAAGTTTTCCAGTTAGAGCCCCGAGAGCTCCATTCGGGGGGGGGGGGGGGGGGGCTTTAGGTGGAAAACTCCGGTACATACATAAGTACTACAAGAAAGAAAAATGCCCCAAGGGGCATACAAGAAATACATATAGTTCCCTGGCTGACTGGCATAAAAGAACGATACTAGCTTAGGGCGGACTTAGGTTGAACACGGAAACCGGAACACGGAAATATTTCCGTGTTCCGTGTTCCGTGAATATTTTGGAGAATCACGGAACACGGAAATATTTCCGTGTTCCGTGTTCCGTGAATGTTTTGGAGAATCACGGAACACGGAAATATTTCCGTGCCACGGAACACGGCAATGATTCAGGCACGCAAACGATGCTTTTGCAGTGATGATGACAAAAGCCAGCGTGCTGACGTCAAAAGCCCGCGTGTTGACGCAAACAGCAACAACTATTCACACGGAAATATTTCCGTGTTCCGTGAAAATAAAAAAACACGGAACACGGAACCCGGAAATATTTCCGTGCCACGGAAATATTTCCGTGCACGGAAATCCACGAAACTGGTTCGTGTGTAAATTATTTCCGTGTTCCGGTTTCCGTGTTCAACCTAAGTTCGCCCTTACACCACTTTGTTGATGTTTAATGAAGCACTGGAATAAACGTATAGTCCCGCCACGAACTCATGAGACGACTTATTTTGAAGTTGGCTTGAACGGATCCAATAATGTTCCGGTTCCACGTATTTCGGAAATGAAAGAAAGAGAAATGCATGTATTTTTTTAAAACACGCTCTCCACCTCGGTGCGTAAATTCCCTTTTGACTCCCAAAACATTTGTGTGTTGAACGATGCTGCTGTTCGCGTAAGCGCGCAACAAATTGAGGTCAGCCAGCTGGAACTTGTCATCATATCTCTCGGCCCAATCTCTTCCTTTTGTTTGCTAAAACACGTGTAACCGGCGCATTTTTGAATCTGGCCAAGCAAGCTTTAAAAAGAGTCGTCTCATGAGCACGTGGTTGGACAGTGTGTTCTGAGCGGTTTGATGCCGAACAGCAGATATTGAATCATCGTGCGCAACCGAAGACCGCACAATTACTGTCGTGAGGTTGAAAAGAAGAAACAGCTGTCTAAATATATTGGATTGAACGAAAGTTTCGCCATCGGCTGGGTGTTGGTTCAAAAGAGTTCATTCCGAAAATATGGTTCAATATCTGCTGTTCGGCATCAAACCGCTCAGAACACACTTACGTTTATTAAAGTGCTTCATGAAACATCAACAAAGTGGCATAAGCTAGTATCGTTCTTTTATGCCAGTCAGCCGGGGAACCCTATTTCTTTTATGCCCCTTGGAGCATTTTTCTTTCTTGTATCGTTCTTTTATATCGCGCAAGCGCCAACCGGAAATAAACCAGGCACAGAAAGTTTCCTGCAACGAATGGTTCTGAGGGCTCCACCAGATAGACCCGAAACCCGAAACATAAATTTTTTCTATGTCCATGTTTCGGGTTTCGGGTTTTGAAAAAAGAACCCGAAACCCGAAACACAAAGCATGATAATCGAAAATGTTTTGGTCTTGCCACTTGTAGCTGACGTGAACAATTTATACAGTCAGTCGAAACATTTGCGATTATCATGCTTCGTGTTTCGGGTTTCGGGTTCTTTTTTCAAAACCCGAAACCCGAAACATGGACATAGAAAAAATTTATGTTTCGGGTTTCGGGTCTATCTGGTGGAGCCCTGGCTTAGAAAGTGTTAAAAATCAGACTTTTCTCAAGTAATCGACGCACATGAGAGCAATGAGGTGTGGGGTAATTTAAGAATGCTGTACTTTTTGGCGGAATCTAGGAATCCAGGGGCGTACCTAGGTAGGTCCGAATTTAGGGGGTACCTTTTTTATCCAGTGCTTATTCCATTTCTGAAACGTCGCTTTTATCCAGTGCTCGTCCAAAATTCGGCACCAATCAAACCATTATCAGTCAAATGAGCAGAAGCGCGCGTAACGCGCGAAAATTCTTGACTTTTTTGTTCCCAGAACCACCAATAGCCAGCGAAAATGCGCCTGCGCGTATTTGACGCGTGCAGCGAGCGATTTCTTCACATTTGCAGTGTTCGAGAGCCAAAATCTTGCGATTTGGGGATTCTTTTCCTATTCGTGACTTCTGGGAGGGTGTGCGGTACACCCTCTGTGCGGCTGAGGGGTACTGTACTCCAGGTACCCCACGCCACTGTGCTTCTTCAGATTCGGCACCGCACCGATTAAATCCCGTATCGGTCAAACCAGTAGAAGCGCGCGTACCGCGCGAAAATTGTGACTTTTTTGTTCCCAAAACCACCAGAAGCCAGTAAAAATGCGTGTGCGTGTTCTTAACGCACGAAGCGCCACGTGTTCAAGAGTGAAAATCTTGCCATTTGGGGGTCCTTTTTCCTTCTTGTGACTTCTTAGGTAACTTCTTGTACGGCTGAGGGAGTACCTGTGGTGCCCCAAGTACCCGCCTATCCTACGCCACTGTAGGAATCGTTGGTTATCATGTGGATTATAAAGCCAATTTTGTGTTTCGACTTCATAATGGGGTTCTACCATAACAATGGAGAAACGTTTGATCACCGCCAACGCGCTGGGCACCATCATTTATGGCGCACCGATTATTGAACTATCGTCTCCTTTGTGGTATGTATTTGTTGTTTTAGTGCCAAAACTGTGCAATAAAGTTGCACTTTCGCCTGTCCCCTAGCTTCAGCAGCGAAATAAGTGTCCATCCTCATCATAAGTCAAACGAAAATAAAATTACAAGTGTGGAAAACGCTCAATGTTGGAAAACGACAATAATTTTAAGACATTCTTGAGGACATTTTACAGTATATCATGAACGACGTAAGATACAATACATTTCGAACACCTGTTCTGATTCACGAATAAAAAAACAGGACAAAATGAAAAAACTTCGCGCCCGTGGGGTGCCGAACCGAGCTCCTTTGGTACCTGAGTCGCAAGCACTACCGAGTGAGCAACCCTGACGACGCAGATGGCGGGCGTCAAGAAATATTTGTGCTCAGCGTAGTGCAGTAATCATACCGCTGTCCCGCTTGTCACACAACGGGCAGCAGTGGTGTGTGTGTGTGTGTGTGTGTGTGTGTGTGTGTGTGTGTGTGTGTGTGTGTGTGTGTGTGTGTGTGTGTGTGTGTGTGTGTGTGTGTGTGTGTGTGTGTGTGTGTGTGTGTGTGTGTGTGTGTGTGTGTGTGTGTGTGTGTGTGTGTGTGTGTGTGTGTGTGTGTGTGTGTGTGTGTGTGTGTGTGTGTGTGTGTTGAGACCAGGGTTGTTTAAAAAAGTTGTTCATTAAACAAGTTTAAAAAAATTTTTTTCAACTCAGATTTTGCTTCATTTTTTTAATAGAGAAAGTTGCCCACAATGGGCTGAAATGTCAAAAAATGGCCTTTTTCAAGGTAAAAAATTGGCACTTTTTCTGTGGACGGGACAATTTTTCAAAAATCCTCCTGCGGCGCCTTGTATTGTCTCCAGACCTGCACGAGAATGCGCGGGGCTGGTCTTTTATAGTGATGTGGCACCTATAATGTACCACTGCACATGTACAGTATACTATGCTACACATGTATATCCCGGTCTGGTGCAAAATCGGAGCGTACAAAGTGATCTGACACGCAACATTTGGGCTGTAATCGATATTTTGGTGGTCGCATATCCCTCATACGGCATTAGGTGCATTAAAATACGTTGTACAGCATGCTACAATTCATAGAGTAACATCATTAGTCAACATCAATCGTCGAATGTTCAGAATATTACCGGGTGTCACCACACAAGTTCGGTCTCAGGCGAAAATTTTTCAATTTTTGAAAAATATGTTGTATCGATTTCATCTATCCTGAAACGTCGTTTGCAACACTTTTTCTAACAACAAAAATTTTCGTCAAAAAAAAAAATTTTTTTTTAAAAAAGCTCGTTAGTTAACAATTTTTTTCAACCCTGTTTGAGACAAATTTATTTTTCATGTTATTAAGTTCGAAAATTACATAGCAATCGAGATTTTGCTTCCAGAACCTACCATCCAGTACAAAAAGTCATTGCCACGGTCCGGGCCGGTCTCAGACGTGGAGTTATGAAGTCGCCGATAGTACCATCGTGTTTCTCGGGTACGAAAACCCCATGTGCGATATTAACATTTCTTGTATCAAGTAACGCCTGACTACTTTTTTGTCAGAAAAAAAAGGAGAAGGGCGTTCTGCAGATATTTCCAAATAAAACTTCCCGGTAATCGCGCGTGCGGGCACGCAACGCGATGAATTTTGTGAGGAGCGTGGCGGCTGACCCTCACAAATTGTGTGAAAAGTTGGGCTTCTAAAGTCAAGTTTTGTCCAAAGTTGTGGGATGTCGAAAATTTCTGTTCGCGCATTATAGAGAATTAACCATATCAGGGTTGGGCAAAAAAGTTAAAAATTTTTTTTTAATATTTCGGGGAACAAAATGCTCTAAAACGTCCAAAAATGGCCTTTTTTGGGGTTATTTTTTGTCATTTTTTCTCAAGGGTCGAAAAATTTTCTTCACATGATCACTTTTGGGGCATGTATTTGATACCTAAGATGCCCCAAATGATGTTTTTATACCTTACCGTGATACACGAGACACGGTATGCATGTACCTACGTGGTACTTTGATCTCATACCCCATCGGGTTGATCAGATACGACTGATTCAGCGACCCGACAAGTGTTTCTGCTGCTTGATGTCTGAATCCTGTGTTGTTTATGAGTGAATCTTGCTTATTCGACCACAAACTGTTGTGTCTGATACCACAGAGCAACAATGATCGGTCCATATCAAGCACAGACTGTTGGATTGCACCAAAATGACGTAAACACCCTTCATAAGTGATGCAAACCAAGTCACAAAAATTCAGTGCCTCCGTGTTTGTTCAAATTAGTGGCTAAGTGATTCTCTCCGTGCTCATTCCAGGCTACAGCGCCTCCTGTCCGAGTGTGCCGGCCCAAGCGCACTACTTTCGTGCAGCCGATGGACGATGTTACATGTCACACTCGGTCGGCTGGAATCATTGGGATGCCGAAAATCACTGTCAGGTTTTGGACATTGGTTTATTGCAATCTGTGCTTGTGATTGCACAATTATTAACCGACTGCGTAAAGATATCGAAGAGCGTCGTCCGAGAGGCTGGGTTGCTTGGTTATACACATAGAGAGTAAGGCATTTCAGGTTGAACGACCCGGCCTTGGGCACGGTGAACTAATTGATATGAAAGATGTGAATGTGTTTCGCAACGTCTATGACAACGTGAGTCATCTGCTTTGTGCTTGTTTGGCTGATTCGGGGATGATTGTTGAAGTTACATAAATATCGTGTCATAAAATCATTGAAATGTTGTACTTCGAACTCATGCTGTATAGATGAGATCTTTCGATGAGCCAATGATGATGACGTAATAGTTAGAAGCGTCGTTTTCTGCATTTGTTTCAGGTTGTGGGCATCACCGGTTGGGTGCATATTGCGGCCAAGCAGCTTTGTTGCACTGAACCAGGGGGCGGATGGGTGTGGTACGGCGGTGCAATTGCAAAGCAGGAGAACATGGGCGGAGTGCCGTGGAGGGCAGGCGAACCGAGCGATTCAGGTTGGTTGACTCTGGCCCGTTTGCTTGAATCTATTGTGTCATCATGGGTGTATGACACATTGGGTTCAACATTCGTTGCATCAACTTTGCACCAAACGGTAATGTGCTGTTGCGTGCCGTGAATGACTATGCTTTGAGTTTGAGTCGAAATTTGAGTATGCTTTCGCTGACTGAACACTGCTTGGTATGCAACTGATAGCCGAACAATTGAGCCACAGCCCAGTTTGAACAAGACCACCTTGAGCAAAGAAAAAGGTCCAGGAAAGAAAAGATTGTTTTTTTATCTGACGGCTGGGCTGATTGTGGTGTTAAACTTTGTATGTCTGTACACGGCGGCTTGCAAAGGTAGTTTGGTGTTGGGCTTTAGGCTTAAATGACCTACAATATATGCAGTTCCTTGAGTGCTGCGCTCTTTTCGACTATGTTCATTCTTCCTTTACTCGCCTCAAACATTGCTTGGCTTTGTCCAATATTGCCCGTCTACCACCAAACTACAAACGAGCAAGACCTCAGTGCTTGAACGCATACCGTACATTCATTGACTATATGCAGGTGGTGCCGAGGATTGCGCTAGTGGCGAGGTCGGCGGCCCGTGCACTGGCACTGCCTGTATGAACGACATCAATTGTGGCTCGGGAGCTTGGTGGATTTGTGAATATCGTAAGTGCTAAAAAAAGGGCTCGGAAGTGACGCGCAAAAATGTAAAACTACATTCCACGTTGCAGCCCATTTGCGACCGATGTATCTGCCTCCCACCACCGGCTACTTCCGAATCCGCAGCGTTTACAACTCACGAGTGTTAGCTGTGCCCGGCGGTTAGCTAATGTTCTACAACAACTGTTGTTGTTATTACACATGTCTAGACAGTGCCCGAACAAGATGAGATAAAAGGCTGAAATTTATTGCGTTACTCAGGGTTGGAAAAATTTTTTTCAACAAGTTTGAAAAAAAAATTTTTTTTTAGAATTTTTTTAAAAAGCCTGAGATTCGGGGAAATTTTACCAAATTTGCCTAAAAACGCGCAAAAACGCGAAAAAATGCAACTTTAATTGACAAATCACTTTTGTGACTTAGTTTGCATCACTTATGAAGGGTGTTTACGTCATTTCGGTTCAATCGAATAGTCTGTGCTTGATATGGACCTATGATTGCTGCTCTGTGATATCAGACACAACAGTTTGTGGTCGAATAAGCAAGATTCACTCATGAAGCACACAGAATTGAGAACATAAGCTGTATAGTCCGACCATCAGCTCATGTCACTTTGTAATGCTGCTGGTCGACTTGTTCCCTTCCTCCACGTTCTAATGAAAGAGAAATTGAGATTCCGAAAAAAATTATTTTTGCTCCTAAATTGTGGTTTTTATGAAATCGACGTGTTTTATCGATTTTAATTTAATTTGATTTTAAATTTGATCGAATTCAATCTTTTTCGACCCGTTTTATTATTTTTTAGTTTTTTTTTGCAAAATCGGCCACACTCAATTTCTGTTTCATTAGAACGTGGAGGAAGGGAACAAACCTGCCAGCAGCCACCACAAGTGCCATGAGCTGGTGGACGGACTATACAAATACTTGTCGGGTAGCTGAATCAGTCGTACATACATATATGACCAACCTGATGGGGTATGACCAGGCTTAGATTAAAAAAAGTAAATTTTTTTTGTAAAAAGATTTTTCTTTAAAA
Source organism: Rhynchonema sp. JSB1_4 (assembly GCA_030248065.1). NCBI lineage: Eukaryota > Metazoa > Nematoda > Chromadorea > Monhysterida > Xyalidae > Rhynchonema > Rhynchonema sp. JSB1_4. The sequence goes on from JASAMV010001108.1 coordinate 13,206, forward strand.
AGTAGGCCACTTTTTTTATTTTAAAATTTTAAAAAGTAAGTCCACTTTTTTATTATTTTTTCACTTTTTTCGTTATTTTCTGCCTTTTTTTGAGGGAAAAAGGCATGTTTTCATGTGTTTTATCACTCGTGATTCTCAAAAAATTGCCTGCGGCGCTTATATTTCAGTTTGAAATGCTGTTGTGATGGACTCATACAGTTCCCAGACATCCCAACAACCGTTTCATGTATAATATAGGACACCCTATACCGTATACTGTGCCGTTATTGAGCGTGTCGTAAGCTACCGACAGACTCCACGTTGCTCGCCTGGTTGCAGCGGTCGTGGAACAGTCATTTGTTGTTTTTGTGACACAAAATGAGTATACTCTAACAATTCTTTTGGGAGAAACTTTTCAAACGCGTTGCCTGATCCGTAAAGCGCATGATGCGTGCACTGGCTGCAGCGGTCACGTGACTTTCGTAGCCAGTGCACGCATAATGTGCTTTACGGATCAGGCAACGAGATTGAAAAGTTTCTCCCAAAAGAATTGCCAGAGTATATGTTGTACGTCTTTACCTCATTTAAAATCTATGCATCAATTCACAAACAGAAGACTGGCCTTCCCTTTTGTCATATACTGTGTAACCACAAAGGTAACTTCGAGATTAACAAAGTCATAACCGAAGGGGTTAGACCGCAACTGATCGGCGCAAACATGGAAGTCAGTGGAAAAGTTCTCTTTTGTGTTCCGCAAAACGTACCTAACTGACATGATTTCAGCAATTTCATTCTTCAAGAAAAATTTTTTTGGCGGTCCGAAATAAAAAAAGTGATCCTTAAAAAAAATTTTAAAAAGTTTTTTTTAAAAGTTTGATAATAAAAATTTTTTTAATCCAACCCTGGGTATGACATCGAAGTACCATGTAGGTACATGCATACTGTGTCCCATGTATTACGGGAAGGTATAATAACATCATTTGGGGCATCAGAGATACGAAATACATGCCCCAAAGGTGATTTTGTGAAGAAAGTTTTTCGACCCTTGAGAAAAAATGACAAAAAATAATCCCCAAAAGGCCATTTTTGGACGTTTTAGAACATTTTGTTCCCCGGAAGAATTTTAAAAAAAAATTTTTTAAATTTTCTTTCAAAAATCTTTTTTTTTTAAAAAATTTTTTGCCCAACCCTGGCGCTACTCACCAGCAAGAGTTAACGACTTTCAAACAAGAACGAGCCAACAACAAGAGAAGTACAGTACCGGGTGCAATTCTAGGCTGAAAGTTGAAGTCGCGTGCACGCGCGTGCACGCGCGTGCGAAACAGTGCAAAGTATAGGCAAAAGTCGAAGTAACTTCGCGTGCACGCGGGGGCACGCACGTGCACGCGCGTGCACGCGAAGTATTGCGCGTGCGCTGGCGGGCGCTCCCTATGTTTTAGCACTAGGAAGTCGCGTGCACGCGCGTGCACGCCGCGTGCACGCGCGTGCACGCGACTTCAACTTTCAGCCTAGAATTGCACCCGGAACTGTACATATAAGCCAAGCTGAAACAACAAAGGATGATCATAACATAATGCAAATAGCGAGAAAAGATTATTGTAAAAAATGCTTAGAAACAATGGCTATAATTGGACCAATTCCACTCTCGTCATCAAGACACACAAGAAAGAGCAGTCAAAGAAAACAAATATACAAAACCACGCAGTACAACAAGTTACCAATTAGAATGGCACAAAGGTCACCAATTTGATTGTTGCGACAAAAGTCTAACAGGAGCTGAAATGGTTGTGATATTGCTACGTATATGTATACATATACTGTACATACCTATGTACATATGTGTCCATCCGTGAAGCGCACATGCAAAGATGATATTACCCGACATGCAACCAAACAGGTTAGCAAACACTATGGTGGTAGTGTGAAAGTAAAGTGAAATAGCGTGCGGCAAACGAGGTGCAGACATGTAAAATAAGAACCGGCATCACAAACACAGCCAAACTAGACCGCAATGGTCGTTATAAAATCACATTTTGACAAGCAATTGATCCACCTGTGTTTCACAAAGCAGATTGATAGGTGTATAAGATGTCGTACTAGCTGCACATGGAGCATCAAATGAACCATCGAACATTAAGAGTCAAGGAAGAATTTACGTAGTTGTATTGCGTAACGTCACGCACGACTTATTTAGAGACAACGCAGCATCATAGCACATTTGCACCGCAATGTCAGCTTTTTTCGGTTGGTTTTTCCGAACTCCCACATGAAACGTTGAACTAATATGGATAATGAAAGCCAGCTGTGAAGCAGCACACAGCCAAATTCTTTTCTCCTCAGTGATGTGTCACTGGTAGTCAAAAAGTTACGTTTTCAATCAGTAATAAAGATGATCAGATCCACCAACAACAATGCCCGCCCGCCATAATACAAATGGGATGCTAACGAAGTGCAAAAATTTCAGATTACCTAGTCTCACATCTCACTGCAACGTCTGATAGCTAGCGCCCGAGTGCGCTTCAATGGTGACACAATGGTAGTCCACATGACCCCAATGCAGTCGACATGTTTGATTGTAGCCAAAGAACGTGAACGTGACGCACATCGACTCACGACTGCACAGCTGCATGCACGCGTTCACACTGGTCGCTGTACGATCCGGCACCAGCTCGGTACCAACTGCCATTTGGTCACGTTTGCCGGAGTAGTGACAATCTGAATATGGTTGGCGGAGATAAAATTGTGGAAAGACGTGTTGCAGAGTATTGTGCGACGTTCAGTCCCGTGGGCACAGGTTCAGGCCCGGCCATTCAGCACCGGCCGATTCAGGCCCGGCTGGAGCCTAACCCTAAGCCTATAAATGGGTCAAATATGCTGGGACTGAATCGGCCGGGCCTGAAAAATGGGACTGAAAATGTCGGGCACGAACTTCCGGGCCTAAAAAGTTGTGGAATAGTCACAGAGAGGCTGAACTGTGGAAAGGGAGATTAACCAAACGCTCCAACACACGACCACTGGCCAGTGACTTACTCAAAGTTGGGCATGACGAGTATCCGGCCACTGGTGCAGCTGGGACGTAGTCGCACACTGCAAGTTGTTCAGTTTAAGATTTCTTGCGGTTGAGCCGATGTGCCCGAAATTGAAAACGTACCGGAGACACAGCTCCAACTCGGCGCACTCCACACATTCGCAGCATCACAGTTGATCGTCGTTTGATCAGCCGAATACAGGGTCGTGCCGTTGTCCGGGGTCAGGTATTTGAGCACGTATCCATCGGTGCAGGTCGCTGTTGCATCTCCATTGATCAGAGTCATGCCTAAATTGCGCCGTCAGCAAGTCAACAGGTCAACTAAAAATGATTACATGAGTGCATGTATACCTGTGACCACTTCGTTCGCATAGATGATCGACGCTGTTCCACTGCTTGTAATCGACCGGCTACAGGCTGCAACCAAACACTGTTGTTGAGGGTCAGCAACATTGGCATACATACAACTCCTGAGCTAACCATCAACGCAATCGGCTTGTGTCAATCCACTTGACCACAATGATGTCGACAGGCATGATTTTGTCTGTTTGTTTATAAAATTGTTCATACTTACAATTTTAATTTGCCCAGATCTGTACCGGTGTTCCGATTTCTAGAAATAGTCTACCCCAATCGCACCATTGCGGCAGCATAGTAGGTGCCATAGTTTGCGTACAACACCTTGTTGACACCAATTGTGGTGCACGTTGCGGTCACCGTTTGTCCCACCAGTTGACTTGACGCTCCTCCACTGTAGGTGAATGCGGCAGTGCCCACAATAGGCAAACAAACTGCAATGTGGTTGTCCATGGTGTTGCTCAACTTATTCACTCGGCTGCTTTATGTCGCTTTAATAATATGACAGGTTGGTTGGTCAGTGGAACCGTTTTCCGGAATCCTTGGTCATAAGTTTTGATCAGCTGTGGAGACGAATCGTAACTAAGATCATACCTTGTTCCAAATACCACATGTGACGATTACTGGCATCCCAATCGTAATTTTCCACCGAGTTGCTAAAACAGTGAAGTGGGGGCAAGAACAGTGACACTAAATGTACATATGTATTTCATTGCAAAAATAAATCTTCATCTCACCTTGTGCTGACGTAAAGTGGCTTGCGAGTGTTTTCGTGCGCCAACACGTACTCTCCTGGTCCCGGGTTGCCGAGGTCATCGAACCTACCAAAGAACTCAGAAGGTGGCCGGGCAATTGAACAAGACCAGTTTGAGCAAGGCCACTTTGAGCAAGTGAAAAAGAGGGCAAAAGCCAAAAGGGCAAAGCCCAAATAAGAGCAAGACCAAAAGGGCAGGGTCAAAAGGGCAAAGTCCAATTGTAGCAATTAGTGCCACGCCACCTAGTAAATGTATTGACATCTTAGTTCAAAAATGTCGTGTACGATTCGACGTGCAATTCGAATTAAGACGTACGATTCAATCACCAGCACCCAACACGCATTTGTTTATTATTTCGGTTCGTTTGTTCATATACTGTAAGTATCAAAATCATCGCTATTGTTTACATGAAACAGAGAAAAACATTTTGCTGTCACCTTACAAGATCAGGAATAAATCATGGCTTTCATGGGTCATTTGTATGCTTGTGCACATGCAAAACTGCGAATGTCAAAATGCTGATGTCACCGCTGACCTGGCAACACAACTATCCTTTCGTCTTGAAAGGTTTCGTCCTTTCATCTGATTCGATAACTTTTGTTG
>JASAMV010001109.1:0-25046 GCA_030248065.1 Rhynchonema sp. JSB1_4
TTTTGTGTGTGATTTCTACCAGCTCAAACGGTCTCTCCACTGATCCATAATCACAAGAAGCTACAAACCTGATTGGGTGGCATGTGGCAGGCATGACTTAACCGATTTTGCACCCCACTCAATCTTGAAACACCTGTCTGCCGGCTACGTGATCGGGGCGTATCAAAATTGCCGCATAGCTTGGCATGGATTTGGGGCCAATTTTGGTTGAGCTGTATTTTAGTGAGTTTGTGAACTCTGAACTGCCTCGCCAAACGTATGGTCAAGGAAGGACTCGAACCTCCGACCTCCCAGCCATCAGGCCTGGACAGCCAGTTGCAGATCTCCGGACTACGGAACGCGGTCTGGCTGCGGCTCAAAGGTGCACTTATACCCATGCATCCGTGCAGACACACTGCTTTGCACGCCAGAGCGCTACACGTTGTGGTGGCTAGCAGACTTCCAGTCCACAAGTTTGGCGTACTGAGTTCGCCCAGCGTAAAGGGTTGTTCTCATTAGGTGAAGGGGAAGAAACGCCGGCCAAGCTCTATCACAAAGTACGGCTCAACCAAAATCTGCCCCATGCCAAGTCTATACCAGCCAGGTTGATACAGCTCATAGCATACAGATCTCCGCGCAAGTTTGGGGGTAGTGCCACGCCAATGAGGCGGATGACCTTTACAACACACAAGCATAGCCATACAAACCGTACACTTGTGGCACGAATCATGCGCAGGGCACGCGAGTGGCAACCGTACACTTGACTTGAGCAACCAGTGTTTTTATCATAATTTTGCACGGGAACAGCCCTGTGAAGTACTAAACATCATTTCCATGATATTTGTTTCACAAATAAGAAAAAAACCAATTAAAGAAGCAAAATTATGATAAAAACACTGGTTGTGCAAGTCAAGGCTGAGTGCGGGGCACGCGTGCCCTGCGTATGACGCGTGCCGCACGCGTACGGTGCGTATAGCTATGCTTGTGTGTTGTAGGAAGGTCATCCGCCTCATACGCGTGCCACACGTGCCCCGCCATTTTGGCGTGGCACTACCCAAACTTACGCGGAGCCTACATACCAATATTCATTTCCACCCAGCTGTCGCCTTCTATCTCGCCGCGAAGAAACAGTGGTACGCGTGTGGTTGCACGGCCTACCAGGCATCAGATGCGTCCTCCAAAGTCGACCCCGAATGCTACAAGACCTGCGAAGTGCACACGCTGGATGATGACAGGGCCAAACCGAACACGTGGAGTCTTCATCAGGATTCGGTTGCCAAATGCATCTCGCGTGCCGCTGGCGCAGTGCACAACGTTGGTTATTTTATATTCGGGTGTTAAAGGGCTCGGGACATAACCGAAGGAAGGGTAGCAGGACATATTGTTACATACCGTTGGAAAGCATTCCGACAGCCTATGTCACGCACAGACTTTAAGCTCCTTGGAGATTCACTATCTCTTGGTAGAGTGACTTTTCGTTCCAGAAAAAAGTGAATTTTTGCACAAATTGGAACGACCGGTGCAGAAACCCCAAATAAGTTGAAGGTCAAGTAACACGTGGATAGGATTACAACAGCCTCTGAATAGCTTACCATCACAACTTCAGTCGCTCAAAGCATTGCTTCACACGGTGAGGGTGCGAAACGTTCCAAAAATCGGCCTTATTTTTCGAGAACACAAGTTTGTCCCTAAATTTTGAGGCCACGCTTAGCGCTGCGGAAATAATAATGCAATGGGGAAATAGAGCATCGTCGAAAGTACCAGAAAATAAGGTTTTTAAATTTTTTAACTCATGGCTAGCTCCGTGACAGGCCTAAAAATCCTTTAAATTGCCGCCAAATTAGGTGGTTACATTCATCGCCAGAATTGTGACACATAAAGGCCACAGATTGTATCGGATTCGAAACAAAAAATGAGAGAAACGTCTGGTTTAACAACCTATCAAGGTCCGAAGACCCTAAGGTCTACAGATCTCTCGGGGCAGCCATACTAACCTGAATATGATATTCAGCTATAAATGCTTATGGTTAACAGCTATTGTAAATGTGACAGCACCAAACAATGTATCTCGGGAGTAGCTTTCGAATGATATATAACAAGACCCAATAAATTCTTACGCTTAAGGGCAGAGGTTAAAAAATTGCTTTTTTGACGATTCTGGAATGAACCGTCACGTCACCGTGTGCGATTTCGGAATTTCGACCGTTTCTTATCCATAGTAAGAGATAGTATGGACATGTTATATATCGTTCGATAGCTACGTTAAAGCTACATCGTTTGATGCTATCAAATATGCAATAATCTTTAACGGTAACGACTTATAGCCAAATATCTTATTCAGGTTGGCATGGCTGCAGCAGCCGGACCATGGGGTTTGAAGTCTTGAAACTCGTCCAGATTGTTGGACTGCGCGTTTATCTGACTTTCTCGTCTCAAATGCAATGCAATACGTGGCTTATTTACATCCCATTTCCGTCAATGAATGCAACTATGCAGTTTAGTGGCAATTTTTAGATCTTTTTCGGGCTGTCACGCCGATATCTAAGTGCTTCCTAATTTAAAAACCTATATTTTCTGGTACTTTCGAAAATGCTCTATTTTTATATTGCATTTTCATTTCTGCAACACAAAGCGCGGCCTCAAAATTTAGAGACAAACTTGTGTTTTCGAAAAATGTGGCCGATTTTTGGAACATTTCGCACCCTCACCGAGTGAAGCAATGCTTTGAGCGACTGATGTTCTCATGATAAGTTATCCAGAAGCTGTTGTAATCCTATCCACGTGTTACTTGACTTTCAACTCATTTGGGGTTTCTGCACCGGTCGTGTCAAGTTGTGAAAAAATTCACTTTTTTCTGGAACGAAAAGTCGCTCTACCAACAGATAGCGAATCTCTAAGGAGCTTAACATTTGTACGTGACATATGCTGTCACAGTGCTTTCCAACGATGTATAACACTGCGCTCTGCTGCCCTTCCTTCGGTTGTGTCCCGAGCCCTTTAACACCCGAATATAAAATAACCAACGTTGTGCACTGCGCCAGCGGCACGCGAGATGCATTTGGCAACCGAATCCTGATGAAGACTCCACGTGTTCGGTTTGGCCCTGTCATCATCCAGCGTGTGCACTTCGCAGGTCTTGTAGCATTCGGGGTCGACTTTGGAGGACGCATCTGATGCCTGGTAGGCCGTGCAACCACACGCGTACCACTGTTTCTTCGCGGCGAGATAGAAGGCGACAGCTGGGTGGAAATGAATATTGGTATGTAGGCTCCGCGTAAGTTTGGGGGTAGTGCCACGCCAAAATGGCGGGGCACGTGTGGCACGCGTATGAGGCGGATGACCTTCCTACAACACACAAGCATAGCTATACGCACCGTACGCGTGCGGCACGCGTCATACGCAGGGCACGCGTGCCCCGCACTCAGCCTTGACTTGCACAACCAGTGTTTTTATCATAATTTTGCTTCTTTAATTGGTTTTTTTCTTATTTGTGAAACAAATATCATGGAAAAGATGTTTAGTACTTCACAGGGCTGTTCCCGTGCAAAATTATGATAAAAACACTGGTTGCTCAAGTCAAGTGTACGGTTGCCACTCGCGTGCCCTGCGCATGATTCGTGCCACAAGTGTACGGTTTGTATGGCTATGCTTGTGTGTTGTAAAGGTCATCCGCCTCATTGGCGTGGCACTACCCCCAAACTTGCGCGGAGATCTGTATGCTATGAGCTGTATCAACCTGGCTGGTATAGACTTGGCATGGGGCAGATTTTGGTTGAGCCGTACTTTGTGATAGAGCTTGGCCGGCGTTTCTTCCCCTTCACCTAATGAGAACAACCCTTTACGCTGGGCGAACTCAGTACGCCAAACTTGTGGACTGGAAGTCTGCTAGCCAGCACAACGTGTAGCGCTGTGGCGTGCAAAGCAGTGTGTGTCTGCACGGATGCATGGGTATAAGTGCACCTTTGAGCCGCAGCCAGACCGCGTTCCCGTAGCTCAGTTGGTAGAGCAACTGGCTGTCCAGGCCTGATGGCTGGGAGGTCGGAGGTTCGAGTCCTTCCTTGAGCATACGTTTGGCGAGGCAGTTCAGAGTTCACAAACTCACTAAATACAGCTCAACCAAAATTGGCCCAAATCCATGCCAAGCTATGCCGGCAAAGTTGATACGCCCCGATGCACGTAGCCGGCAACGGTGCTTTAAGATTGGTGGGGTGCAAAATCGGTTAAGTCATGCCTGCCACATGCCACCCAATGAGTTTGTAGCTTCTGTGATTATGGTCAGTGGAGAGACCGTTTGAGCTGGTAGAAATCACACACAAAAACAACAAATTCGAAAATCATGACATGTGTCTCGTACATGTACATTATCTCTAACTTAACATAACACACTGAAATGTACGAGAGGCTCCCAAGCAGGCTAGCTACCGTAATCCACACCAGTTGCAGTAACCCATGTTTTACAGACGGGCAACCGCCGTGACTATAACGACTTGTTGACTTTAACGTTGCCTTGATGTTTCTCCTACAATTAGCCAATTTATGGTTTTTTATTGTTATTTTATGTTTATGCGTTTATGTGTTTGACTATTATGTCCGAATATGCCTGCCTACAGTGGTATTCTCATGTATAGTTTGTATGTGACAATATTGGGTGCACTGCGCCCAGCACCTATGTATATGTACATGTCATCGTCAGTGCGCACCTTACCATTTATACACAATGCTGGTGTGAATTGATGTAAACGCGATCTATGTTTGATTTCTGTGCTTGGGTGACCATGGTGTTTATGGGTTGCCGATAACGATTTATTTGCAGTTTACCTTTTTGTTATATTTTTGTTCCCCTTTTTTGGTTTTACATTTTAATCGCTACAATAGTTTGGGAGAACTTCTGGTTCGTAACAGATAAAGCTTTGCACGCCGAAAATCTTTGTCACTGAAGTGAATGTTGTTGGAAGAAAGGTGAAGTGAAGAAACAAGCAAGACACACGCTCACTCACACAGCAACATTACAGAACGGGACAAAATTGGTGCCTGTGGGTGGAATCGAACCAACTCAACACTAGTCTTCGGCCTAAAAAACCGTCCTAGTGATTGAGTTCAAACCTTTACTCGACAAAATTACCACTACGAGGACGTCTGCCGCTGCTACGACACATTGCCAGCACGCAAGGCGCGCGTTGCAGAACTGAAGCTGTGTTTCAGATGCTTCAGACCAAACCATTGGGCTAAAACCTGCATGCGAGCCAAACCATGTTTCTACTGCAAGGGCATGCACAACCGTGCGCTGTGCGAAAAAATCTTCAAAGGCCCAGATCAAAAGCTGAACCTGAACAACACCACAACAAGCAGCAGCACACGTGTGATGGTCACCACAGTCACGAACGACAAGGCACCTGCAACCGAACAACCAAAAACAATCAAGCCGTCCAGCAAGAAGCCAGAGCCCGCTCGTCCCATTATCACGCAGCTGGCCGAACTGATGCAGACGTCAGAGCCATACCGGTTCCTGAAAACCGCATGTGGGAACATAAGTGCCAACCAAGACACCTGGCAGTCAGTGCAAATGTTCATTGACGGCGGATCAAGTGAAACCTTCATCACTGAAGCACTGGCTAACAAACTGCAACTACCTGTGCTTGGCACTGAGGTAGTCAGCATCGGCACGTTCATGGCAACGAAACCACGCAAGATGAAGACCACGGTCGTGCAATTTCATCTGAAGCTGCTGAACGGTGACCAACTGATCATCACAGCACGCACTGTGCCACACATCGTGTTCACACCAACCAGTGAAAGCGAACGCGCCTGTAAGCTGAGTGCAGCCGACACCAAGCGTCTACAACAACTCGTCGACCAACACAGTGGCGAACCAACGATGTGTCAACTCGCTGATCCATCACACGTCATATTCGGCACCCCCTTTGATCCCGAAATCCTCATCGGAGGTGATTACGAGTGTGACGTCATCAGCTACCAGACCTGCATCCAACTGCCAACAGGCTTGCACGCCTTTGGTTCCAAGCTGGGTTGGGTGCTCGGTGGCACAGTTGTGAGCGACAGACCATGTGATGCCTCCGTGGTGCTCATGGTTCGAACCACTGGTCCTACAGGCGATTTGGCTGCATCGGAGCCCGAGATGGTACAATGTGCAAAACACGGGACGGCACAGGAAGCGCTGGAAAACAAATGGTGGGCACTGGACGCAATCGGAATCGAACAACCGGAGGACCAATCACAAGAAGATCAAAGAGTGATCGACGAGTTCAAGAACACCGTCGAGTACCGAGGCGGACGGTACTATGTGAAGTACCCAATGCACAACAACCCAAAATCGAAACTGCCCACTAACCGTGGGTTAGCGCTAGGCCGCATGCGTGCACTACACAAACGCTTGTCTGCCGATCCCGAGCTGAAGCGAATGTACAGTGATATCATGAAGGATCAGAGAGAGAGAGGGATCATTGAGCGAGCACCGTTCCACACGCCTGACGACACGGTGCATTACATCAGTCATCACCCTGTGATGCGTCCAGACAAGGAGACTACCAAGTGCCGCATCGTGTACGACGCGTCAGCCCGACAGAGTCAAGGTGATTCCAGCTTGAATGACGTCATGATGAGCGGCCCAAATCTGTTGCCCGATCTCGTCGGGCTGATCCTGAGATATCGAATCGGAGCCGTCACGCTTACAGCAGACATTTTTCAAGCATTTTTGAACATCCGTTTGCTCGAAGAAAGCCGAAATCTGACACTGTTCTTCTGGTACCGCGACCCCAAGGACCCGAACCTGGAAGGCAACTTGGCGGTCTACAGATTCACATCGGTCATCTTCGGTGCCAAACCAAGCCCATGTCTGCTGAACATGACTGTTCAACATCATTTGGAGCAGTTCGCTACACCAACGGCACGCTTGATCGGCACTGCGATGTACGTTGACAACCTGGTACTGTCAGTAGACGACACCGAGCAAGGCAAAAGGGTCTACTACGACGCCAAGGAGATCTTCAGTGCCTGCTCGATGCCACTATTGCAGTGGAACTCCAATGTTGAAGAACTGCGAGTGCTGTTTGAACGAAACGATGACAAGACTACAGCGGATGAAATCAAGATACTCGGCCTGATCCACGACACACTGACAGACACATTTCGTGTCTGTGCTCCAACGATCGCCACCTCAGACTGCAACACAATAACCAAGCGGAACATCCTGCGAACCAATGCGGCTGTGTTCGACCCGCTGGGTTACTTGATACCCATCATGCTGAGGGGCAAGCTAATGTTTCAACGAATCTGCAAGGAAAGATATGGTTGGGACGAACCGGTGTCACCCGCACTGCAGATGCAATGGCTTGAAGTGGTTGAGGAGTACCGACACATAGCCGAAATCTTGATTACTCGACACCTGGGAGGCAACACACAGACCGAGTATGACCTACACGTGTTCTGTGACGCATCAATGACGTCATATGCAGCAGTCGCTTATCTGGTGCCCGCCGACAACTCGCTACAGCCACAGCTAATCTTCGGCAAGCTGCGCATCGCTCCCATCAAACCCATGACGATTCCACGTCTCGAATTGATGGGATTGCTGATCGCCACACGTATGGCACTGTTCATACGCGGTCAACTGACCACAGTCAGCCGAACAGTGATCTGGACCGACGCTTCCCAGTCGCTGTATCTGCTAAACAGTGACAAGGAACACGGCCAATTCGTGCGTAACCGACTGCACGAGATCAAGCAGATCAAAGACGCCACGTTCCGTCATGTTCCAACTGAGCAGAATCCGGCCGACTTGGCCACGCGCGGTGCAACTGTCACTCAGCTGCAAGCCGAACTAATGTGGTGGCACGGACCTGCATTTCTCGTGCAACCTGAAGACGAATGGCCCAAGAATGACATCCCCGTCATCACGCCACACCAACTAGAGTTGCTGGAGAAAAACCACGCCAAGAATCAGACGTTCTACCACGCCAGCCTGGCCGCCTACGCAGCTCAAGTGCAACCTCTGACGCATCTGTTGGACGAAAACCGATACTCGACGCTGAAACGTCTGCACGAGGTAACCGGTTGGGTGCTCAAGTTCCTCAGGCAGTTATGGCCTAGTCTGTCACAACGATCAATGGATCGATTGGGCGTTGCTGCCAACACGTGGTGGCTCCCCGCATCCGATCGAACCGGCTGGAAGCACGACCCACTCACACTGGATGCAGAAGATCATGATTTGGCCGAACGCTATTGGGTTCGTGTGCTACAACGTGAAGCCTGCAACGATGAGCTGAAATGCTTTGCAAGGGGCGACAACGTGCAAACACCAATCATGCGCGCATTGCGACTGGCCACAGACGAAGACGGAATAATCCGCACACTCGGGCGCGTGCGAATGGCCGATCTACCGGAAAACGCCAAATTCCCCATGCTGCTGCCACGACACACGCACTACACAATGCTGGTGATTCGTGAGTGTCATGAAGCAACACAGCATGCTGGCATGGCGCAGACGCTGGCAACGTTGCGTCAACGATTCTGGGTGCCGCAAGCACGCACTGAGATACGAAAGGTGCTGCATCGATGCGTCGAATGCCGTAAGGTGCAGGGCGGCTCCTACAAGACACCAGAAATGGCGGATTGGCCGCACTTTCGCCTCAGGCGCTCTGCCCCATTCGAATACGTCGGGCTCGACTTTTTCGGACCGATGAAGGTGGTGCTCGGTAGTCAGGTGGTCAAAGTATGGGTGGTGCTGATCACGTGTCTAACCGTACGTGCAGTGCACTTGGAGTGCGTGTTTGGTCAAACGGCAACCGCATTCTTGCACGCCCTGCGTCGATTTATCGCTCGTCGCGGTAAACCAAAACTGATCGTGAGTGACAACTCCAGATCGTTCAAGAAGGTCGATCAAACGGAGAAACTGGCGATGTTAACAGTACTCGAAGATCCGGACGTCCACCACTACGTCAAGACCGAACGAATCCAGTGGCGCTACATCACCCCGTTCGCCCCCTGGGAGGGCGGAGTGTATGAAAGAATGGTCGGCCTAACGAAAACTTCAATGAAGAAGGCCATCGGACGCAAGGTGCTGTCATACGACAGCTTCGTGACATTGTTGAACGAAGCCGAAGCATGCGTCAACGCAAGACCACTAACCAACATCGGATCGGACACAACACCCAACGAAATGCTGCGACCGATCGATTTCTTGGGCCCCGGTATCAAGATCGGCGCCCCGCAACTATCGAACATCGACCCGAACGACCTCACACGGCACCAACATGGCCCTAGGTCACGTGACAGTCTGCTGGCTAGCTGGAGACAATCTCAGAAACAATTGGACAAATTCTGGGAGTTATGGTCGTCTGGCTACTTGCTGGCTCTGCGTGAGCAATCAACCGTCGTCGGACAGCCCCGAGTCACTGCACACGAAGAACCGAGGGTCGGACACAAGGTGCTGATTGGTGAGCCACCACAGCCCAGAGGGGCATGGAAAATGGGCAAAATAGTTGAAATCGATCAACGCAAGGCCCGATTGATGTTGCCCAGTGGCGATGACCAACACTGGCGTGCCATCAGTCAACTATATCCATTCGAGTTCACTGAAGATGCCGCCCAGGAGCTACAAGCCAACCCGGCACGCGTGTGCGGCATCGTCACGTTCACGGTTGACAATCCGAGTCCGCCACGCACGCCAACTCCACAGTCACCGGCATCTTGCGTAATTAGCAACACTCAACAAGCGGCCCCTCGATTTCTGCGATCAAGAAGTCTGACTTCACTGATCACAGTGCTGGCACTGGTGTGTCTCAGCCCATTCGGTCAAGCGATCAACTGCAACCAACTCAATGCTACCAATCTGCAACGAGTTGAGTCCCAACGTTGCGTCCAGAGAGGCGTAGTGGTGTACTCAAGAACGAATCAAGCCCTTGAGTACTGCTTCGACATCGTCTATTGCCCCGATGGACATCTCGATGGAAAAGGACACTGCGGAGCCAAATGTCCGTGTCCAACCTGGGCTGACTCCTGCTCACACGCACCCAACCATGGCGACTCGAGCGCCGACGCGATGAAGCGATACAACCAGATCCTACTTGACAATGGACCAAGCGTGTGTTCGTACGAACCCAGCAAACAGTGCAGCGATGAACTCACGCACGCACAATTTGCCAGGGTGCAGCTGCACGACGGAGTTGCCCAATACGTTAAACATCTCAGCCTCATACTGACCGAACCAAACGAATCGAATTACACATGTATTGGGACAGGAGAACGTCGAACGGGCGATGACCGCTTCTGCAGAACACACACGTGTGCTGCCGATGCTGCGCAGCAGTTCTGCTACTATCGAGACGAAGGAGCCACCTACCTGGACATCGATGGACAGCAAGTCCCCATACAAGCTTGGGGTACAAGGCGGTGGCATACTACGGACCACGACATTCGTCGGCCGAAATACCAGAATGCCCACTATGCGAAGTGGAGTGCACCAAGGGTGGTGTACAAATCAGATTGGGATCGACAGACGTCGGCTTGGTCGAGATCTGTTCTCAACCTTACTGCTACAAAATCTCAAAGCCAACTTCAACTCAAGAGTTCTTGCTACCATCCGCGATAGTCATCGTGCCATACACCGTGCGGCTACGAGTGTGGGCCAATGGCTACCTGATCAAAACGACAACGGTCGAATGTCCAAATCAGCCATTCTGCGAAACGCTGAAGTGTACCTTCTGCACTGCCATGTTGTACAACACACAATGCGCACCCAAACTCAGCCTGCTGCTGTTGTTTCTTGTTGCGTATGTAGCTGCATGTGCCTTGTACCTGGGCCTCAAACTGTTGTCAAAGCTGTCCAAATGCATTTACACGTGCACCTACGGGGTTTTCAAATGCATGAACATCGTGCAACTGCTAGGACGACGTGCCGGCAACAGCGTTTTACGCAAACTACCGAACGTTGACGAACCCAACGTCACACAACGACGACAACGGACAACCAGCGAGAACCCACTGCCAATCATAATCAGGCCCGACATAGACAACGAACGACGCGGATTTGGTCGTGGACAACCACTCCGATCACCACGAAACCTCACCCGCTCCTTGCTGACCGTTCTGCTGCTAATGTGCTGCATTGCTACGGGAAACACATGTGCTGAAGTGACCACACTCACAGCAAGCCGATCGATCTGTGCCGTTGAAGGAAACGGCACGATGAAATGTACATTCAACGAAGCGACCAGACTGGCTTTGGTGCCACAAGGACAAGAAACGTGCTTGCTTCTACAAGATCCAAACCACGAGCCACTGGGAACGCTCAGCCTATCCGTCAACAGCATCAAACTGAAATGCAACAAACACAGCAACTACTACACCAGATCGCACAAAATGCAGACAGACAGCTCCCGACGCTGCAGCGGCGCAGGCTCGTGTTCCGATGGCATATCAGCTTGCCACAGCATTACACAACAGTCCGACGTGGAGGAGTTGTCATCAACGGCAAAGAACGCACCCGGAATGACGTATTGCGCCGAATCGTGTGGATGTGCTGCTTGCTCCTGTTTCTTCTGTGCAAGCTCGTGCTTTTTCTACAGGAACTATGCACATCCACTGTCTGACAAGCTGTATCACGTGTTCACGTGCCCCACATGGGTATTCACCGTCACTGCCACTGCCCGGCTCACACTGCAAGGTTCAACTTCACACCACAGCTTTGAACTAACGCCAGGCGTTGCCAATGATTGGACCAGCATCAAACTGACACTGATCGCCATCAACGAGCCTCCATCACCAATATTAGGCTCGCAGTTCATGTCAGACGGTGATAAAACAGCAAAGGTAGAAGCCAACCCACAGGGCAGTGCCACAAAAAACTTGATTGGCCAACTGCAGTGCAAAAACAAAGAAGCCGCCAGACGATTCCAGTGCCAACTGCTCGTCGATCCGTGCGATTGCCGCACACAGGGCACAAAACTCAATTGCCAATGCGTCGATCAACGGTATGAAGAAGTCTACAACAATGCCGAACGCCTGCTCCCGCTGACCATGGCCGGATTGGACATTGTGGCTGAAGAGGACGACATCTGCGCGGAACACAACAGCGTAGCATCGCTCGAAGTTCAAATTTCAATGGAAGGACTTCGTCTATCCACCAAAATTGACAAAAACACTTGTGAAGTCGTGACGAAGGGACTAACAGGCTGTTTCGCATGTCACACCGGCGCCAAACTGCAGTTCGTGTGCAAAACAGACTTCGGCGAAGCACTAGCGCACGTGACCTGCACAACAGTAAGCTTCAGCACAACATGCGACGCAACTGGCGTGAAAAGCAACACAACATTAGCCTTCCATCGTGCCAATGTGGAAGAACAGTGCGTTGTACATTGCCCAGGAGGCGACACAGACCTCAAGATCACCGGAACACTCGTGTACATCGATAAAACACCGGCAAACAAAGTGTCAAACATCATCTGTGGCAATGGCAAACACGAAGCACCGGACTTTGGATTTCTTCAAAATCTCTTCGCCAACAACTGGCTGACTTCAGTCTTCGTCATCTTGACCATTATTGCCGTGATTATCATCACCGTTCCACTGCTACCAATCGTAATCAGTGCCCTCGCATCAATCGGACCAGCCATCGTTCGCCGACTACGACGCACACTCCGCCGAACACCACCTCGTGCTGTCGGAGGGGGCTTCGCCACGAAGTCCGACTAACACATTCACAGCGGGCCCCAACAACAAAAAAAACAAAAAAAAACTCTAAAAGCAAAAAAAATGCACTTTTGTCTGTTTTTATCTTGAAACCGGAAATCAGTCAAGGGAGAACTAATCAGGCAATGGCGATCATGAGTTATCACGAAATCAGTTGATCGGTCATCGTCAAACCAGTCTCTTGGGCTCACTTCTCATCCGACCGTACACGCACGATTCACTTCTTGCCACAGCTGCAAAGAACTTGACCTTGTGAGCGAAAAAAGAAAACGAAACTTTAAAGGCTCACCAGCAAGTGACCGCCGACAACCAAATTGTGAGAATCAGACTCCACACCGCCAGCAGAAGACACCACATAGCTGGATCACCGAACACCTGCCCAGCGGTCATGATGTTGATCGTTGATATGTAAACACTTGATTAGTTTGAATTGCGTAAAAACTCTCAGACTGATCAAGACTCGCTTTACTCGTCTAACAATTACATCAATCAATCAATTAGCCAGACTTAACAAGATCAATGGCACTGCTATCTTACAGACACGATGGCACAACCGACGCCACCGGAAATCGTCGAGGCTGTAATCGTCGAGGTGAGGGGCAAAGATCTGGTGCTCGAGCTGCTCCGACCAGAAACCACTGCCGTGCGCGCCTGGCTGGGTCACTATGCCATCGGATTTAACAACAACAGCGTCAATCGTGGCACGGCACGTCGACCAGCCATCGACGTACGGTTGCCGAAGTCAGCTCAACCAACAGATCGCAACTCAACACAGCTGTTCGCACGTGACGACGTCATCACGGTGCACGACATCGACTTCTTGTCACCAGATGGCCAGTTCAAAATTAGAAGAGGCACGCTGTACGCTGGCAATGCTGCACCGAGACACACCGGCATCGGCATACTGGTGCGTCCCGTCCAAGACCAAGATCAACATGACACCGGTCCTGTGCTCAAAACAGCACTGAAGCCGTATCGTCTCAAGCGAGCAGCGACGATCGAAGAGGAGGAACAGGGCTTGGAAGAGGTCGACGTCAAGACACCGGCCGATGGGCAGACCGCCACGTACATACCACCGATTCTCGCAGAACAACTGCCCAGGCAAACGGGAAAGATCTGTCGCTTCGTCGCGGCTGAGCGACGAGGACTGGGACCCAACATCGATAACCAATATGCGTACGTGGCCACTCACGTGGAACCGCTGAGTCTGCAACGCGACTTCGACCGCATCCTAACACCGCATCGACTGCATGCATCACGCAACCGAAAGGCAGACACCGTGCAGCTGCTGCTGGACACCGAAAAGGCGATTCAATGCAACGAAGTCGAGGTGCAACGAAAGTTGGCACTGCAGCAGAAAGTCGAAACGACACGCTTCCAGTTCAACTGCCACTCCCCAGTCCACACCCAACTCCACGTGACACTCAGTGCGCAAGAACGCCAAAGTCTTACGCCGCACGCACTTCAACCGTTGAGGTGCACGTTCTACAGTCGTCGATCCGCAATCACCAGCAAGGATAAGCCGATCATCTGTCTGCGAGGAATGATCGACGACAACGTCACGCCGCAAGGCACGGACATCAGCATTTCGTTTGAAATGAAAAAGTCCTTGCATATCAAGTGTCTGCAGCTGGAGAGAAGAACCAGGAAGGTGTTGCTCGAAGCAGCGCTTGAAAAAAGCGTAAAGAACCGCGCCATCCAGCTAATATCCAGCTTCGGCACATTCGCTGAGAACGCCGAAATGTTCACACAACGCTTCAACGACATCGTGTCGCTCTTGCTGGGGTACAAGGTGAAAAGCGGCGCTCCATACATACATCACGGATTGTTGAAGGAAGCAGACCAACTGCTCAACACGTCGCAGAAGGAAGCGGTGAAGTCGGTGTTGCGTCAGACGCCGATCACACTCATCCGTGGGTCAGCTGGCGTTGGCAAGACCCTGACGATCGTCGAAATCGTTCGCCACGTTATCGACGCAAACGCCGACGCCACTGTGCTGGTCACCGCACCATCGCATTACGCAGCAGACCATCTGGCACAAACGCTGAAGCGAAGTCACATCAAGGGCGCCCATATCGTGAGGCACTACAGCAAGAAGCGAGAACAAGCCAGCACCGCGACATGTCGGGCCTTCTCAACACGCACATTGGCCAGAAGACCGCCACCAGACCAACACAAGTGCATCGCGCTCATCAATGAAGCAGAGAAGCTGCTTGAGGGACTGTTGCAGTTGCAAGACCAAGCATCAATCAGCGATGAAAAACTACAGCAGTGCTTTCGATCCATTCAACGAATCAACACAATCGAAGCAAAGTTGATGAGCAAGATGCTGACGAAGTGACTACGTCCGAACGTTGTTGTCACAACCTCGATGGGCGCATCAGAGCCAGCGTTATTGAAGTTCAAGGCGAGTCATCTGATTCTGGACGAAGCCGGGCAAGCAACACCGATCGACGTGTTCAGCGTGCTACAACGTCTCCACAATGCACCTCGCGCTCCGAAACCTGGCGCCGTGAACATTACCATAGTTGGAGACCACAAGCAACTTGGTCCCGTCGTGCTTCAGGCTGGAGACGCCAAATTGTACCGTGAGCGATCGCCAATCGAACGGTTGATGACGGTCGGACTCGTCGAACAACACCTACTCGACACGAACCATCGGGCTCACCCACTCATCACGGAGCTCACCTCAGCACTGTTCTACGACGGCGAAATCAAGGCAGCAACTGGCATTGAGCACGAAAAGGAAGAAGCACTACGTCGATATTTGTTCTGGCCATCGATGCGCTATCCGATCATCGGCATCAATGTCAACGGGCGAATGAAGAAGAACAAGCAGACCGGTTCGATTAGCAACAGTGATGAGGTGCGCGTCATCGTCGCCCTACTGCAGTCGCTAGTGACCACCTTCAACGTCGATGACATCAAGGCCCTGACCTTCTATCAACAGCAGCGCACTGAATTGTGTCGGGCAATGCAACAACACTCATCACTCAACGGCATCGACGTCAGAACCTGTGACAGCTTCCAAGGGCAACAAGCGAGAATCGTCATTGTCAGCTGCGTCAGGGCATCGGACGACGCCAGTACCGGCTCACTCGGATTTGTTGGCGTCGAGTCCCGACTTTGTGTCGCGATGACTCGCGCCGAACAAATGCTCATCGTGGTTGGCTGCAAACAACTGCTACGGCAATCGAAAATCTTCGACAAATTCTGGGCGGCCGTCGAATCGAATGGCACGTGCATGTCCGAGTGTTGGCCGAATCAACTACCCGTCACGCCGCCACAACCGCCGAAGCGAATCGTGCAGAGGCGATCAACGAGCGAAAAGCGAGACGTGGGCAAGGACGACAGCAAACTGGGAGATTCGAAGGCCTCAGGACTGACGGGCTCAAACGAACCCAAAAGCAAGAAACCCAGACTGTCAGGCTATGAATGCCTGATATATGGACCAAATCCCGAGGACATCGTGGAGGATTATGACTGGTTTTTCGGAGCCGACGACTCGAACATGATCGAACTGAATGAACCAACATGATCATTGACTCTTGACTGATAACCGAACCCTTTTTTTTCACATGCTTCTGCTGCACATCAATTGTATTTCGGTACTTGTTTTTTTTGAACCATTTTTCGTTTTGAAATTTTTGGAATTTGGATTTCAATTTTTATCATCTTTTGTTTAGTTTTAGCTTTCGAATTTGGCTGATCCGTCTTCAATTTCCATATTTCAGATCGACCACATCGATTCGTGATTCTGATACTCACACATCTTTTCGTGGGGAGTGTCTCGTACATGTACATTATCTCTAACTTAACATAACACACTGAAATGTACGAGAGGCTCCCAAGCAGGCTAGCTACCGTAATCCACACCAGTTGCAGTAACCCATGTTTTACAGACGGGCAACCGCCGTGACTATAACGACTTGTTGACTTTAACGTTGCCTTGATGTTTCTCCTACAATTAGCCAATTTATGGTTTTTTATTGTTATTTTATGTTTATGCGTTTATGTGTTTGACTATTATGTCCGAATATGCCTGCCTACAGTGGTATTCTCATGTATAGTTTGTATGTGACAATATTGGGTGCACTGCGCCCAGCACCTATGTATATGTACATGTCATCGTCAGTGCGCACCTTACCATTTATACACAATGCTGGTGTGAATTGATGTAAACGCGATCTATGTTTGATTTCTGTGCTTGGGTGACCATGGTGTTTATGGGTTGCCGATAACGATTTATTTGCAGTTTACCTTTTTGTTATATTTTTGTTCCCCTTTTTTGGTTTTACATTTTAATCGCTACAATAGTTTGGGAGAACTTCTGGTTCGTAACAGATAAAGCTTTGCACGCCGAAAATCTTTGTCACTGAAGTGAATGTTGTTGGAAGAAAGGTGAAGTGAAGAAACAAGCAAGACACACGCTCACTCACACAGCAACATTACAGAACGGGACAACATGAACCCATTTCGCGCTGCCAGACCCTGCGCGCGCTTTTGCCGGCAAAGTGTGATAATGGCATTGCATATGTTGAGCTAAACATTTATGAAACTGACCAGCAACACAACATTCGACTGCTGGTATTCAATATTTGAAAAATGGGGGTAAAACAAGGTACGTAATCCGGAGTTGATCTCAAAAACAATGATCATGAAACTTACATCCTTCGCGATTGGTCATCGTGTTTGGCATCACTTTCCAGTCAGAATCGAAGGGCCCGTTGGTCAGGTCAAGTTGTCGGACGGCGGTCTTTTTGTGGTCTGCGAATGCGGGAAACCCTGGTTAGAACGTGCCGAGGGGCATTGAAAGACGGTTTTTTGGCACACACTTTGAAACTACCGTACTCGCCATTCTTACCTATCAAAAAGTGACCGGAAGTGCATAACTTTCGGTCACCTTTCTGGCCGATGTGCTTTAGCATGGGTGCAATTGTGCTGTGCTGCCTTCGGCTACCTATGTGATACACACCGGCCAGAAAAGTGACCGATCGTTCAGTTTTGTGACCGATTTCACACTGAACGCTGTGGCTCGCTCTGCTGCCTATGGCTCCATATCTAACACACACCGGTCAGAAAATCCCCGAAAGTGCATTTCGGGTCACCTTTTGATGGGTGAAGGATGGCGAGTACGGTACAACCAGGGTTGGAAAAAAAAATTTTTAAACAAGTTTTTTTAAATAATCTTTTAAAACATTTTTTTTAAAAAAGTCTGAGATTCGGGGAAATTTTACGAAATTTGCCTAAAAAAACGCGCAAAAACGTGAAAAAATGCAACTTTAATTGACAGGTCACTTTTATGACCTGGTTTGCATCACTTATGAAGGGTGTTTACGTCATTTCGGTGCGATCCAACAGTCTGTGCTTGATATGGACCGATGATTGCTGCTCTGTGGTATGAGACACAACAGCTTGTGGTCGAATAAGCAAGATTCACTCATAAACCACACAGAATTGAGAATATAAGATGCAGAAATACTTGTCGGGTAGCTAAATCAGTCGTATATGACCGACCTGATAGGGTATGACATCGAAGTATAGTCTGTTGATTATATTTCGACATTGGGTGGCATTTTCGAAACGGTGTAAAGCTCAGTTGGGTGTAAAGGTCGGTGTAAGCTCGGTCGGTGTCAGCTCGGTGTAAACATGAAACATTCCACGTTAACAGCAGGCAATGTTTCATGTTTACACCGAGCTGACACCGACCGAGCTTTCGATTGAGCTTACACCGATCTTTACACCCAACTCACCTTTACACCGTTTCGAAAATATCACCCATAGTGTATAAGCCCCATTCAGCGATGTTTGGAGCGGGCTGGGTCGACGCCATTCTAAATGAATGTTTCAGGCATTGCCAACTCATTCGCAGAGCCATTGAACATTGTTGGTGTTGTGCGATGACAGGCCACGTGTTTTTGTGCCACGCGGCAAGCAATGTTCAATCGGTCTTTTGCCTGAGTTAGCAATGCTTGAAACATTCATTTAGAATGGCGTCGACCCAGCCCGCTCCAAACATAGCTGAATGGGGCTTATACACTATGTCGAAATATAATCAACAGACTATACCATGTAGGTATTGGTCGCACAATGACTTTATAAGAATTTGTCAAATTTTTTTCCTGAATCGCAAAGCAGGCTAGTGACGGGGCAATGACGTTGAGTTGCGTGATCACACACAAAACACGTGGTAAAGAGAATGTTTCAGACCTGCGGCAACGTGGTTGATCTGCTAGATTATTTTCAGCTGAAAATGTTTTGTGAGAATCACAAATAGCACAGTAGTTAAGAGTGACTGAACGTGAAAATCAGGATTGATTTTGATGAATTCTTATATGGTCATTGTGCGACCAATACATGCATACTGTGTCACATGTATCACGGGAAGGTATAATAACATCATTTGGGGCATCTTAGGTGCGAAATACACGCCCCAAAAGGCGATTGTGTGAAGAAAATTTTTCGACTCTTGAGAAAAAATGACAAAAAATAACCCCCAAAAAGGCCATTTTTGGACGTTTTAGAACATTTTGTTCCCCCCGAAAAAAATTAAAAAAAAATCTTTTTTTAAATTTTTTTTCAAAAACCTTTTTTTGCCCAACCCTGGGTACAACTGCTTGTGAGCTGGGTGTTCAGTGTCCCAAGCAAATTGGCTCATTCTAATGCCGTCGACGTAAATCGTGCACAGTCGCAGTCGACGCTGCCATTGATAAAATTTAGTTGACCGCATTTTAGAATCGGCCAGCCAATTTTCAACACCTCAAGTTCTTGACTTACCGCCACCGACATCCCACGCGGCAAACACAATCAGCTTTCCTTCAGCAAACACGACTTTTGGATCTGCTGAAACAAAAGGCCTGTTTGAAGGTCACGCACAAAAGAAACAAAAACCCAAGCTTTAGCCCCCCTCTCGTCTCTGAAATGGGGGGGGGGGGCTTTTTTCGGTTGACGATTCAGCCGCGCGTTTCAAAAAAAACACCCCAATATTGTCAAAGTGCAAAAGCCGTCACAGAAACGTACCGTGGTGTAATTTGTGGGGCGCCGGTAGCTTGATAGGATCCTTTAGCACATCCGTGACGTTGCCGCCTGTTTTGTCAAATCGAATCGCTTGGAATGTTGGATAGGGCACGACCTTTCGTGCCACGACCAGAACGCTGTCGTGACAGACTTCGGCTGCAGATTGTGCGCATGATCAGTGACGTTTTGCAAAACGAAGGAGATTGTCCATTTCAACGATCCAAAGGCCCGTTCCTCTACATTTTAACACCGAGCTTGTTGGAGACAGGCTTGGGGTTAGGCATGTGGTAAGGCTTAGGCTTCAGACTGCCATTGCAACTATGTATGTAGGTCAAGGCTTCGCCTTAGGTCTAGGACTGAGCACTCACTTCAGGTCGACAGTCAACAATCGAAAACACCAGAATAGCTTCGTCTGAGTTCCGAGCCCAGGAACCAAAGAACTTTATAGAACTTGCAGTTGTGTCTAATAACAATTAATCGTTTTACAAACCTTGTTTTAAATCTAGCGCCACTAGAAGACTCATTAAAGCTGCTTTGTTAACAACCTTTCGACCGCGCTTGATCTTGGGGGTAGTATATGTAAACAAAGTCTGGACATCGTGTGTTACTTGACCCAAATCTGGCGAGCCGATTGGTTGCTTCCTGATGTTTCACGCCCACCATGAAACTTGCCCCTGGTGAAAAAAACCGAAAAAATTTGAAACGCTGCTGTGACACGAATATTCTGTTTCAAAGTTTGACACTGGAGTGACAGCAACCTCCAACAGTGTACCGAAAACCGCAATGCACAATAGCTATTGAAACGTCCGCATTGTTGAATAAAAAAGTAAAAGGTTTCAGAAACCTGGCCATTTTTTGTTAGGATTTTCTACTTGTATAATTTTAAGCATCTGCGATGAATGAAATAAATTGTCAATTACAAATAAAAATTCTCTAATTATCAAGTTTTTTGTTTGTGCTTCCCAGTTTTCAAAATCCTACACAGCTCACACAATGTTTACCACAACATGCGCAAGGCGGCCATTCCACAGCGCACACACAACGACAACACACAGCCGGCACAGCGACAACACAGCAATGTTTCACAGCTGGGAAGCTTTGTTGTGTGTGCGCTGTGGAATGGCTGCCTTGCGCATGTTGTGGTAAACATTGGGTGAGCTGTGGAAGGGTTTTGAAAACTGGGGAGCACAAACAAAAAACTTGATAATTAGAGGATTTTTATTTGTAATTGACAATTTATTTCATTCACCACAGATGCTTAAAATTATACGAGTAGAAAATCCTAACAAAAAATGGCCAGGTTTCTGAAACCTTTTATTTTTTTATTCAACAATGCGGACGTTTCAATAACTATTGTGCATTGCGGTTTTTGCCACAATGTTGGAGGTTGCTGTCACTCCAGTATCAAACTTTGAAACAGCCTATTCGTGTCACAGCAGCATTTCAAATTTTTCGGTCTTTTTCACCAGGGGCAAGCTTCAACGTGGCCGTGAAACATCAGGAAGCAACCAATCGGTTCGCCAGATTAGGGTCGAGTAACACGATGTCCAACCTTTGTTAAAATATACTACCCCCGAGATCAAGCGCGGTCGAAGGGTTGTTAACCAGCACCTTTAAAAAGAGCCACACCCACCGTAAGATGGTTGCTGTTGTCTGATTGCCAGCACGACCAACAGCAATTTGATCGGAATCCGTATTTGGTTATTTGGTGGCGTCATTGTGCTCGGTTTCAGTCAAGTTCGGCTTGGGTCAAAATTTCGGCGATGGGAATTCCAGTTTGTTAGTGGCAAAATCAATAATGAATCCGTGGAATCAGAAAACCCCGAAAACGAAACGATTTTTTTTCCGTTTGCGGACGTGGCAACCACGTCGCAGATTAATTGCTCTATGGTAATCTCTTTGTAAAAAGACTGTGCACTATCGATAGACCATCATAGAATTGTTCCCATCTAGAATGACAATGCAAGGGTTTGTGTATTAATAATACGAGCGCCATGCGTCGGTTCAATCATTGGCTTTCTCTTTTAACGTGCGTTGAGCGATATCGTACCAGCTTTATGACTACCACCACTCATTTGACTCTCATGGCAGATAACAAAGGTTTATCAATGAATATTTTGATGCGGTGAAATGTGGTATTCTGGCGCAAAAACGCAGAAGAACTACATTCCTGTGGTTGAACCTGGTTCATTGAGTGTTTTGAGCGATTCAAAAAAAGGGAATGCTTCAACCAAGCTCAAGCGCTGACAAGCGCCATGAAAGAGATACTTTTGATCAAGTCACAATATTATAGAAAAACAACACCGATCAAGGCAGCTTTTGTGTGCACATCCATATTCAGAGGAATTGAAAATAACAAATCATTTTTTGCAATAATACGAGAGTCATAGCGTTTGAGTGCTGTAACCAAACACGATGTAACACACACGTTCGAAACGAAGATTTTCGGACGCAGTGAAGACTTCGTTATCCAGACCCATTAAAGGGCT
The DNA here is from genome assembly GCA_030248065.1 of Rhynchonema sp. JSB1_4. Classification (NCBI taxonomy): domain Eukaryota; kingdom Metazoa; phylum Nematoda; class Chromadorea; order Monhysterida; family Xyalidae; genus Rhynchonema; species Rhynchonema sp. JSB1_4. The sequence goes on from JASAMV010001109.1 coordinate 22,191, forward strand.
CGGGACATAACCGAAGGAAGGACAGCAGGACATATTGTTACATACCGTTGGAAAGCATTCCGACAGCCTATGTCACGCACAAATTTTAAGCTCCTTGGCGATTCGCTATCTCTTGGTAGAGGGACTTTTCGTTCCAGAAAAAAACTGAATTTTTGCACAAATTGGAACGACCGGTGCAGAAACCCCAAATGCATTGAAGGTCAAGTAACACGTGGATAGGATTACAACAGCTTCGGAATAACTTATCAACACAACTTCAGTTGCTCAAACCATTGCTTCACACGGTGAGGGTGCGAAACGTTCCAAAAATCGGCCTTATTTTTCGATAACTCAAGTTTGTCCCTAAATTTTGAGGTCACGCTTAGCGCTACGGAAATAAGAACGCAATGGAGAAATAGGGCATTGTCGAAAGTACCAGAAAATAAGGTTTTTAAATTTTTTAACTCATGGCTAGCTCCGTGACAGGCCTAAAAATTCATTAAATTGCCGCTAAATTAGGTGGTTATATTCATCGCCAGAATTGTTGCACATAAAGGCCACAGATTGCATCGGATTCGAAACAAAAAATTGAGAGAAACGCCAGGAGCCAGTTTCTATTCGGTGTAGAATTCTACCCCGGGTAGAAATTTACGTGTCGTAAACTTGGGTAGAATTTGAGTTTCCATTCGTCGGTGTAGAATTCTACACCCTATCCCAGTGCAAAAAGGGGCCAGAGGGGTAAAAATTGTGAGGCGACAGTCACACCCAAAAATGTTTCGCCATTTGTATAAATGTGAATGCCGAACTTTGGGTGGGTAGGGAGGGTCTCTTATGCCGCGGCAGCGCAAACCCAAGGGAAACATTTCTACCCAGCTCAGTCGGTGGGTACAAATATTTTACACTTTTGAGCAACTTCCGGGTCAATTTGGACATTTTATTTTGGAACAGAAACTCACGGGGGTAGAATTATGCAGGTTCACTATGGGCAGGGGTAGAAAATTTGAACTGAAGTGTAGAATTTTACATTCTACCCCGAGTAGAATTTCTACACCGAATAGAAACTGGCTCCTGGTGTAACAACCTATCAAGGTCCGAAGACCCCAAGGTCTACAGATCTGTCTGGGTAGCCATACTAATCTGAATATGATATTCAGCTATAAATGCTTATTGTTAACAGCTATTGTAAATGTGACAGCACCAAACAATGTATCTCGGGATTAGCTTTCGAACGATATATAACAAGCCCCAATAAATTCTTACGCTTAAATGCAGAGGCTAAAAAATTGCTTTTTTGACGATTCTGGAATGAACCGTCACGTCACCGTGTGCGGTTTCGGAATTTTGACCGTTTCTTGTCCATAGTAAGAGATAGTATGGGCATGTTATATATCGTTCGATAGCTACGTTGAAGCTACATCGTTTGATGCTATCAAATGTGCAATAATCTTTAACAGTGACGACTTATAGCCAAATATCTTATTCAGGCTGGCATGGCTGCAGCAGCCGGACCATGGAGTTTGAAGTTTTGAAACTCGTCTAGATTGTTGGACTGTGCGTTTATCTGACTTTCTCGTTTCCAATGCAATGCAATACGTGGCTTATTTACATCACATTTCCATCAATGAATGCAACTATGCAGTTTAGGGACAATTGTTAGGTCTTTTTTGGCCCGTCACGCCGCTATCAAAGTGTTTTCAAATTTAAAAACCTTATTTTCTGGTACTTTCGACAATGCTCTGTTTTTCTGTTGCATTTTCATTTCTGCAACACAAAGCACGGCCTCAAAATTTAGGGACAAACTTGTGTCCTAGAAAAATATGGCCGATTTTTGGAATGTTTCGCACCCTCACCGAGGGAAATAATGGTTTGTGCGACTGAAGTTGTCATGATAAATTATCCAGTAGCTGTTGTAATCCCATCCACGTGTTACTCGACCTTCAACTCATTTGGGGTTTCTGCACCGCTCGTTTCAAGTTGTGAGAAAATTCACTTTTCTCTGGAACGAAAAGTCCCTCTACCAAGAGATAGTGAATCTCCAAGGAGCTGAACATTTGTGCGTGATATGTGCTGCCACAGTGCTTTCCAGCGATGTATAACACTGTGCTCTGCTGCCCTTCCTTCGGTTGTGTCCCGAGCCCTTTAATACGAACAACTTTCGTTCGCGTACGAGCAGATGCAGATGTGTTAGAGTAGATCTACCAAAATTTGCAATTGAATCAGCAAGGTGGCAAATAATGACACGTTAAAGCAATGGAACTGGTGCGATTTCCTTACCTGGTAATCCAACTACATACATATCATGTGTCCCCCTCGAAAGTCCTGATGGGGGTTGTATATGTGGCACACAACAGAGGCGAGCTTGATTACGGTGCCGAATAAAACACACAAACGTCATCTGAACAGCACAAGCTCAAATCAATCGCTATACGCGGTATGAAGCTGGCTGCCTGGCTGCAGAATGATGGGCAACCACTTGGGTTGCTTAGGCGGCCTTCACAATGCATGCGGGTTGCGGGTTGCGGGCCACATCGGCCCGCAACCCCCCCAGTGCCTTGTGTAGACACCGGAAAAGCCGGTTGCGGGTCGCGGATTGCGGGCCGAGCCCGGCCCGCAAACCGCAACCCGCACGCAGAGTGTCCTTCACATAGCAGCGTGCGGGAGATCAGTCTTAGAATGGGATAGGATGATCACAAAAAAATGTAACATTCTCTTTCAATCTTGTTTCCGATCATTTGTTTCGGTGTTTTGACGAGTGCCAATAATGGGCACGGTCCAAGTCCTTGGTGGATAGACGACGTAGAGTAAGACAACGATCAGTTGCGTGCAGAAAAAAACGACGCCGTTAGCCAGCTGGAAATGGGGAAACGCATCGAAAAA
>JASAMV010001110.1:0-20026 GCA_030248065.1 Rhynchonema sp. JSB1_4
ACAGGGGGAAACTGCAACACAATGGTCATGTGCTGGTTGTGGTTGGTAAATGCGATGTCGGCAAGAAATTGATTTTTCATTTGCGAAGCGTTGATGCTACCTGGCATAACTTCAGGTGTGGCGTGGTGCCCCAGGCTGATTGTGTTGTGGTTGACGCGCAGAGGGTGCAGGACAATGCCGTAAACGCATAAGTCGTCACCTCACGTCGAATGCGCGTGTTATTTCTAGCGTGTTTACTCAAAGCTGCTTTGAATTGACCACATACTGTATCAGCTGGCACGTGCTCGTGACAAACTGAAGGCCCAAACAGCTGTGCACAAATACGACCATAAGACCAAATACTGGGTTGCATCTTGTGATTTGTGTACACCTGCTTGGTTGTCAATCAGACATTAGAAAGGCCAGGTTTGGCTGCATACCCGCGCGGCCAACAATATTCACGCGATCCTAAGGCCCTTGTTCAAAATGTCGGTGTTGGAAATTGCATGTATTCCACTTTTCTAAAGGTAGGAGTGTTGGGAATTCTGTCATTAGTAATTCCCAAGCTGATTTTGTTCCCCCTTGTGCCAATGTTTTGGGGGTTACTTTATGTGCGGTGCGCCACTTTGTGTCGCGTCTTATCTATGTAACTGTTTTGGTGTTTCCCCCGATTGGGGCCTATTGTCTAATTGCTTAACATTTCCCTCCCCTCGATTGGGTTTTTTTGTAAACATCCTGTACTGTGCCTATATAAGCTTTGACATTTCTTGTGTTCTTTAGTTGTACCGTTTGTGACTTTGGCTTTACCTATCTACTCGTACATAAAACCAACTTCAACTCAACTCGACGATCTTTGCTTTACCCACAAAGAAGTCCAATGCAACAGAACTCTTGTTTTCAACAGCCCTTTGCTCTATCCTATGGTATCGTGCGTGAACAACAAAAAAAGCTGGTTTGGTGCAATGCTGGGCATTCTCAGGGTACGCGACGCGGGTATACGGTATATTCTTAGGAGATCCGACGCTGATGCGGCTTGCACTGTGGTCAACGTAATATGGACGAAAATTGTGTCTCAGTGACTGACAAAGGCTTAATGGGCAAACGTCAACACACAATAATTATTCGCACATTTCTTCATGTTCACTTTATTCACTCGCAACACTCACACGCAAACCACAACACAATGCAATGTGCACGATTATGATAACTAATCGATAATACGACAAAAATCACTAAAAAACACATCAAGGAAACACAAGGAACACTGCGCAAATATGTACAGCACACAGTAGACAAACGAAACATTGCAAGTATAACTATTTGTGCTCTCAAATTTGTTGAAATCAAGACGAAAAATCGTATTTTTTGCACTTTTCCGGGGCCATAGGTAGATTAGTAATCGTAACTTATAGTCTTACTTTAATACTGTATATACACAGCAGGAACCAAATTCTTGTTGTTACAAAGAACACCAAAAAGAAAATTAGGAAAACAGAATTCGAGGATATCTTTAGTGGAATCGACCGATACGGTATATGGCTCAGTTAGTATAATGTAGAAGGTTTTGATAAACTATAGTGGTTAAAGTTCAGCATACGAATAAACGGTAGACGTATGCGCACGTGTCTACGAAAAATTATGTTCACACTGACAAAACGCGGTGAAATTGGCTACAAAGTAAACATATTCGACTGCAGAAGGACAAAATTTTGGGACAACTTTCACACACGAAAACATCCAGAATAAAATGGACAGCTATAAACACACAAAGAACCCGCGTGCAGTTGATATACATAGAACAGAGAGTTGGGAGAAATTTACATGATACAAGACGAATAATAATTAGATTGAACCATATTGTGGCAAAAAAATAAAACAAAGTCTGGGGACAGGTCACAGCTTCGGTCAAAGTCAGTATTATTTTGCGGTAAGTATTTATGTTAGGCTAGCGGGAGACAGACAAAAACGCCCTAAAACAAAGACATAGCTACGAAACATTTTTGACCAAAAGGGGAAAAATGCTATTTTCATGTGGTAAAAAATATATGATCGAATTATAATGGAATGGGCTGTGTTCTATGGATTTGCAGTAGAAGAATGCACTGTATATACATACAGGTAGGATAATTTCAATCATTATAAACAAAAAATACAAATATGGTTCAGTGATGTTCAACAAAAACAGAGCTACTTTGTAACAAAATTTACAAGAAAAAATATTGTAATTTTTCATCAGAAGCCCGTATGTTACATGCTGTGAGACAAAAAAATAAACAAAAACGATCAACACATGAGAACAACAAAAAGGCGGAAAATGTTTTCACGTTTTTCAATCACATTTTTTTGCTTGAACAGGAGTAGCTACAAAACGTAGCTGGATAAATCAATAAATCTTAAAGTATAAAATCGATCAAATGTTAACTTTGAACTGAGGGAAACACTAACAGAACAAAACTATATACAATATATACATTTGTATTAAAAAAAGTGTACAAAATAATCTGTATAGTAGTTATCCCGAAGAAAATTTACATGACCCAGAAGCTTCAGAAGCTATTTACACTCATACGTTACATTCCTTTCTAAGGAAAAGAAAGTTAAAACTAAATGATAAATCATCAGAAGTTTACGTAAATAGACTTTACAGTATTGTACATACACGTTTCTAAGCTTGACTATCAACTATATGTATATTCGGTACAAAAATAGAAAACTTTCTTGGTTAGGAGATAATTTTTGTCGAATTTAGCAGTAAATGTACACAAGCGCTAAATGCACGTATAGTTTGTAAATAGAGGAACAACTCATCAACAATAACCAAATTTCTACCAACAAGGTTCGTGCATAACAATGGACATAATTTTGTGGCCGTTTCTCACAGTTGTTTTTCGCAAAGAGCATTCACGTTCAGAATAATAATGAGTCAAGTATTCCTGTAGCCGATCACACATGACGATAATTCTTGCTGCGTTCACTGTGAAACATCAGTCAACTAGGCTAACAAGGTACTGTCCGAGTGCAAGCCAGCTGGTTGATGTTTCACAGAAAGAACAAAAATCCAGCAAAACCCGGCCGTCAAGCTCGACGCATCGATAAATAGGTAAGAACAGATATACCTAGCAAGTACGCAAATATGTGTGACCGGAATAAATGACCGGAAGTGATGTGCGAGAGCGTGACACGTTCCGGCCATTTATTCGCCCATAAAACTCGCATAATTCACTCATAATCCATTACAAACACGCCCGCGTTGCGTCGATCGCCACCCACATCCACACCAGAGTCGTCCGTCGAACAACTGTTGTGCTGATGTTTCAACGTGTCTTTATAATCGTCACTGCTGCTTGTCGATGATGTCAGATTGTGTCGAGCCGCCGCAGCCGGTGTTTTGTCCGTTGATTTTCTATGTTTTGCATTCTTCACTTCGATCCAGTCTTCTCGGTCATCAGCTTCTTCGTCCACGTCATATCCGTCGTCGATGGCTGCAAATTGGAATGGCTTTGGGTTACGGTAAGCCGCACATTGGGTATGTTTGCCTGCATGGCGAAACTTTGGATTGCCAGCAAGTAACAAGAACAATAAATGCAATGCAACTGCCGGGTGCCATACCTAGCTGTGAAGATGTTTCACAATAATAATAAAGCCAGATCACCGCGACAAGCTTGTAACTAGCAAGCCAGTGAACCCAACCTTCCGCCGTTGGCTGCTCATCAGCCTTCACTGCCAACACACGGAATCGATTCGAAGTTCGGTTGAGGGGCGGGGGCGAGCATAACCGACGTCGCTCATTGTCTTCATCTGCAAAATGCATGAAACATTATCACAACAAAGAAGTGCTGTTTTTAATGGTATTGTTTCTGTTGCGTTCTTCTTTTAGTTTCGTCAGTGACAGTGAGAAAGAGAATCTTATCAACGATCCCGATAACATATATCATTCATGTGATATTCGGGAAACATTTTTGTCTTCAAGGTCAATTCTTGGCACGTTATTGGCCGACTACCACAGGAGTCAAAACAAGAAAAAATAAAAAAAATAATTCAAAAACACCGAACCGACCGTCATCATGAATCGGTTCGCTTTTGAGCGCTTTCGACTTTCGATTGCGCTTATTCTTTCTCGATTTCTTCGGCTGCTTGCCCGACTCCAGACCGGCGGCCTGCCCATTTTCGTTGTTGCTCGTGTCGCTTTGGTTGGCTTGGTCAGTTGTCGGGTCTGAAAAACCATATCGAATAAAATTTTATCTTCTTGTCGCAGCTTACGTTGCATACAACTTTAAATTTTTTACACGTCACACCTGTAAGAAAAACAGCCCCCAAGGATGCTATCAAATTAAAAGTAATAAGGTTCAAATATCGGATGTTTTCGAGCACGTGAGGGAGCTGTTCATTAGCCTTCACACACGTCGACTTTGCATGTGATGCTCGAACAGAGGCCGAGGTCAAACGTTTACCGTTTTGGCGGATCGCCGAAATTAAAGCAAGCACTTTATGAAAAATGCACGCACGATTCTTTCCAGTCTCCTCCTCCGCACTGCTACAGTCCATTCCCTCCCTCGACGGGTCCTCAACAATTGTGTTCATCATCGTGTTATTCGCGATCACTTGTGAACTCGGCAGTTCAACCGGCGGCATGTAGAAGTAGGTCGGGCTGATCGGGGCTGGCGGGTACGACAGCGCGAACTGCACTGATGATGTTTCATTGTTGATGTTGTTGTTGGCGCTGTTTGCGTCACTGGCAGGTTTGTCTGGCGAATCGGCTGGAAAGAAAACGTGCGGTGAAACACAGTTATGTCTTTATATCACAGAAAATCAATCAGTGTGCGCTCGGTGCTGTTGTTTGTTTGTTGTTTTTGAGTCCCTTTCCTTCAGGGTTGTTTTTTTTCATTTTGATTTGTTTTGTTTGCGCTTCGTAAGCGCCGTAAAAGATGCATTTGTAGAATTGGTGAGAATAACCTAGAGATAACCCGACAACCATGCAACTCCGATCCTATCACAAAGTTGATACGGCTAATAAATACTGAACGACTACCCTCTGAAGCGAACGAAAATGGGGGGTGCCGGCCCGCGCGATTCACTATACGGACGGCAAACTGTACGACAATGAACAAAACCCAACCCACCCAGATTCACGGACACGTCCGAGTACAGTTCCTGGTCTGGACCGAGCACAACATCCAACTTCTGATCTGAGCCCGATGGCGGGTCGTTCTCGTGCTCGTCGTGCGAAGACAGACTGCCGGTCGAGTTGCGACGTTTGGCCTGTGGAATTTATAATGAATTTTGTTTATATTGAATTTTGATATTTCTTGGTTTTTGGAATAACTTGCGCATAATCTGTTTGATTTTTCGGAAGGAAATCACCTGTTCAGAAATATAACAACCAGCATTCATACTCTTGCGACATACAAATGTTTTGTCGTGCCCAATTTGAAAAAGCGAACCAAATGGAAAATAGTGCCCTTCTTCTTTCCCTACAAGAAACTAAAAACGTTAGATAACAAAAAGAACATATCCAAAAATATTTTGGTATATTTATTGCATCTACACGATGATGAGGCCCCAATAATACTATTACAGCATGCGATAAAAACTGTTGCTATTTACGTATGAACACAACAATTGAGGTCGTATGTAGTGATAGCTGGCGCCTGGAATCTTAATTTCGCGCCCGCTTCGCGCCAGGCGCGAAGCGCGACGTCGCGTTTTCGTGCTTGATCTCGCGCCCAACTTACAGCAATTACAAGGCAAATATACAACTTAAACGTAATGTTTCCACGTGAATTTACTAAAATATTCATCAATCGCAGTTCATTGAGGTGCATAAAGGTGGATACCAGTCATCTCCTGGTGAAAAAAATCCCATGTTTTGACATTTGTGAGTGCTATTCCGCATACTGTACTACATTATCAAAGCGCGAAATTCGAGAAAAACTTTCGCGCCCTCTTCGCGCCCGGCGCGAAACGCGAAAGCGCGAAATTTTAGGCGCGAGCCGATCACCAGTCGCATATTGAGGTATATCGTCTGTTTCGTCACCAAATAACTGTCACTTACTCTGCGCTGGTTTTTCTTTCGCTGCGCCAAAATGCTGGAATTCGGCCGGAACCGACGTTCTTGTACGCGTTCCGCAAATCTGAAACACCAGTCATCGTGTGTGGAACAGGGTTGGGCAAAAAACGTTTTTTTTTAAAAAAAGTTAAAAAAAAAACTATAAAAAAAAAAACTTTTTTAAACGCCCAGACACCAAAAACCCCCCAAAAAAAGAGAACAGGTGGAGAAAAAACGGGATAAAAAAAGTATTTTTGTTTTAGGCAAAAAAAACGGCTTTCACCCCCTTTCTGCGGTATTTTATACCCCACATACCACCCCCGCATGGGCCCCTCTGTCGGCGGGACTCAAAGACACTCCCCATATCCACCCATATCTACACAGAAAAAAAAAAAAAAAAAAAAAAAAGGAAAAAAATTTTCCATAAACTCACTCCAAAAAAAAGAGAAAAAAAAGAGAAAAAAAAAAAAAAAAAAAAACCAGACCAGCCACCTTTTTTTATAAAAAATTTTATAAAAGAAAACCCGCCAACCCTGGTGTGGAATATCAAAAGAGAAAATTGGGATTTTATCCAATGCAAACATTGTCAAATGTAAAAACTTTAGCATCGTGCCGTAATATTATTAGCCAACAGGACCACGCGTACAGTGCTCAGCAACTAATGTTGAGACAGCACTTCTTGATAAGTCAGAGACACAAACTCAGGCAGCCAAAACTTTGTTTCACGTGAGCATTTTACAACGCAGGTCAAAGCTACATGTCTCTCCAAATCTGATGAAAATTGTAAGAAAAGAACGGTCCAAATCCAAATCAAACACATCATAAAGCATACCTGACAGTTTTCCTGTACTGCGCCAACAGCGATTGATTCCCCGTACCACCATAAGATGCCGACAGCAGATCCAAACCGTCCGTACTACTTCCGGACATTATGTCCGCATCGCAGTAGCCGTCAACTGACATTGTGCGCGCGATACGACCTGGAAACGCAACGGCTTTAGCGAAATAATGGAGCTTGTGATGATTAATTTGCCCACGAATGACCTATTATTATTCTCGGACTTTGAAACGCAGAATGTACAGATGCTACGAAAGATTTTTGATCATTTCAAACGGAATGACGCCAATCGGTACCGCATGCAGAAATGTTTCCGACATAAAACAGGAGAACAGCGTAACGAATCAATGGTTTCAATGGCGGAATTGAATCAAAACCAAAACCACGAATAAAAACTGGAAATAGTAAAAATATCTGCAAGACGATCAGGTTCGAAAAAATTTCAACGTCGTATCGCCAAAAAAAATCATGACCAAACCAAACCACAAGACTAATTACTTTGTCGTCAACGCAAATCGTCAACTCTTGTCATCAACCCAAGCAGCCCTGAGGACTGAGTTGAGGACGCGCGTCAGCGATGCGAATGTAAGCCAATAAAATAATCGCCCAACATCAACCCAACCATTATCGCCCATTTTCTGCTGCAACATCACCATCTGCTTCATTGACTGCAGGTCGCCGTTGCTGTCCTGCGTTTCGGATGACACCGAGCCGCTGCCGCGTTTGAGAATGCCTGATTCGTAAAGGCGAATGATGAATTATGTTTTGGGCTCTGGTGAATTTAGCCTGACGATCACCTCGTGCAGCACCACTCGTCTGTGACAACAGGATGAAACGGAGAAACAAGAACGTGCGGCGCTACGCACTAATCAGATTATGCTGCACGTTATTATAATTGTTGATGATCGTAGATTCTCGTTAAATTGTGCCTGACACAGCTGTCTGTGAAACATCAAAAATGTCGCTTTCACCCAGCCTTACCATGCAACCAATCAAGGTACCACTAAAAGGTATTTATTCAGTTGGGACTTCATAAAACAGGAGTGCGATTGCGGTCTATATTTCGAAAAAAAAACCACTCAACTGCTGAGATGTGCCACGTTTCACAACACAAATTTATCCGAAAAAATATTCCCAAGAACTTTTCATGCCAGCTTTTCACCAACTAACTTTTCAACAACGGTTTTGTGCCCCAACAATCGGACATGGATCTGGGTCTCAAAGGCGAATGTTTGTTCGTGTTTATCGATTTTTCCGGCGTCGCCTCGCCCAAATCCGGCGGCGGTGCGAGATCGGATGATGTTTCACACACCGTACTTGTGGTCTTGGCATTTGGAGATGCCGAGGACGCTTCCGATGATGCACCACTCACCTGCAGAGACATGAGATTGGAAAAATTGTAATTTTGAACTTTCAAATCACACACAGATGTTTTGGCGATGGAATGCAGCAAAACTCCGATTGTTACCGCAAGAAAACAGTCATGTATCGGCAGCTACTTTGAACCGAAATGGAAATAGACAGAAAAATGTTTCCCGAATCTCATATTGATGAAATCGAACCAGGCAGAAATAATATCCAGTTGAGAAAACAAACAAAAAAAATTCAGCTTCCTTCGTGTACAAAAACAAGTTTCAGAAACATGGCTTGTTCAGATCAGATTTTCGATTTGTACTTATTCGCGGCGTTTTGCTGGATCACATGGAAAAGACAACTTTAAATTGCGCCAAACTGTCACACATACATAATACAAATACCCCAAATCATTTGCTGCATACAAGCGTTCACACACAAACAAACAAACAAACAACCAAAAAACCAAATAAACATACAAAAACGCACCACACTATCGGGGCTGGACGAATATCCATTATCCTTGTTGTTTTCGTCGTGTCTACGCGTCCCCATCACCGGCGTTCGTTGTTCGCGTGCGCGCGCATCAGGCGGTTGCAGATGCAGTTTGTGATCGAAATCGTTCGTGATCACGCTCAGCGGCCCGATCGTTTCGGGCATCTGCAATGTTGATTGGCTGATGTTTCGCTGTAAATTGTGCAGAAATGTGCTTTTCAGTTGCCTGACCGTTTCGACCACCCACACCTGGCGGTGCACCAGGTCTGCATCAACACTAATATTGCATACGAAACAATCTTTATTGCCGCCGGTGACACGAACGGGCGGGATCCAAGATTTTCGGTCACTAAGGAAGACATTTACAAGTGGCATTTACATCTATTGGCAACTACATGAGAAGTTCATTGAGCAACAAACACGCGCGCATCTGAATTTCAAGCCCCCCGGCTAGCGTTATGGTCAGGATCACTTCATCTTGCGTAATCAGATTGTCTGACGACAATAAGCGGCTCAAAGGCTTCATGAATCTTTCAAGAAAAAAATGCGAAGATATACGCACATGACCTCTGTACATGAGGGAGGGTACCTCAAAAGTAACACCCCCGGCCCTGTAGTGCGATTTCAACTCCCATACATTCAAATTCATTCGTGTTGCTCCAGTTTTGCCTTTATCACGAACACAATTCAAATGTCCAGCAGTAATAGTGATCATCCAGTATGCACAGGGTGCACCAAAAGTCTTCCCCACCACATCACAATTCCCCCAGAATCACTTCTAATCAACCCTGTGCCAATCTTGTTACATTTTCGTTCGTTGTGATTGTGAACTTGGCCTTAACAACCACACCTATCCATTCAACACAACCGGCAACCATAATTCGGCGGTTTTTGGGTTGAGCGCGTGAAAGCCGGCGCCAGGCACGCGCGAAAATCCGCGAAAAACACAAACCACTATTTTCATTGAAAATTTTCGCGCTTCGCGCGTATGTGTCAGTGGAAACGAAAAACATCACAATATATACACGCGCATAAAACCCAGATTCAATGCCGGAGAACATTACACTTAAGAAACACGCGTTAGTTCAGCAACTCAGGAACAAGAATAGGTCACCCACTCACCGCACAATTTTAATCTCATTTTCGCACTCCGCTCACCAAAACCCGAGTTTTAACCACAAAGAGCAAAACTAAATCCGAACACCAACACATATCATGTTTACACGAGAATTATTGGAGCGAAAAATCTAGAATTGCAATTAAACATGAATCAATTTTGAAAACCAGCTCAGCTAAATGTGACGTGCAGACGCAAATTGTAATAATCCAATGATTTATTACGAACGATAGGCGACGAAAAATAGTTGTTCACTGCGGCGAGTTTTGAAGAAAAAACTGCCAACCTTGGACTTGAAAGGTTTATCTCGTTCGTTAGGGCACAGAAATACCATCATATCCCCGCTGACTGCGTCAACCAGCGCTATCATTTTGGAAATTTGGATCTTAATAACAAAATTAAATTTTCTAAAAAAACATAGTGTACCTTGTGATTCACATACAAGCAAACTGAAGAAATTTTACAGTAAAGATGGCACACACTAAAATTTGGTTTTACAAGCATTTGCTTAACAGGTCAAACTAAAACTAAGGTACCACCCACGCGCAAGCATCATCTATCAAGTGATGAAATGTGGCGAATGTTTCGTCACACAGGAATGACACTAAAATAGGCGCGCGGGCATAAACAAAAAGGATGGGCCTCTGGACCAAGAAGACTGATATAGAAGCCACAATAGTATTTCTGCTGCAATGCGACAAGGCACAACGGGGCGCACTGCAGCTTGAAGGAAGAATGAGTTTATGTCTCACACCTCAGATGACAGTCACCAAATAATTTTTGCGTTTTTCTTGGAATATATTTTGGCTGCAAAACTAGCAAGAGGTTGGGTCGGGCTACCTAAGGTGCTGAGGTACCAGGCACTGTGAAACGCATTTTAAAGCCGCGCTTTCAGAGCTTGGATCTGGAAATTATACCAGAAAGGCAGTTCCTGTGCGTTGAGCGACCAAACAGGGCAGCAGAGGTGACACGGCGGTCACATTAACACTAAAATACGCCCATTAAACAAAAGGCGAACGCGAAAAGACAAATTAATGTCGCTAGTAGTCTGAAGACAAAGTTGAATAATGTGAAACTCTCACTCAGGCTCAAAACTAAACAGAAACCTATTGTCATGTCATGTCAAGATAGCGAAATACGATAAAATAAGGAACAAAAAGAGTACGTAGGCACGTGGAATCAGATAAATCTGAACTGCTGGAATTTTTGGTCAACCGGTTCAAAGCTTCAAGCGTCAAACCGCAACAGCGATAACTGCCGAAATTCGAAACTTTCGGGTAAAACCAAGTTTCAAGCGCACGCCATCCTAACGACCCTAAACAGCTGGCCAACGCAAAGCCCTTTCAAAACAGCCATAACTTGATGTAAACACTCAACGTCGGGCGTTTTTGTAGCAAAATACAGAATTGCAAAAAAATTTTACCATGTTTTTGCTTTTGGGGTGGTGGTCGTGGTGACCTAGAGTGATGGTGGTGGGTGGTAAATATTGCAATATAGGCGGCTGAAACAAAACCGAGTAAAGTTTACGCTGAGTTCACTTGACCTGAACAGGCGTTTAACGAGTTGCGATCCGCGAAAACAAGCGAACCACTGCAAGTTAACTGACAGTCAAGTCAAGCCATGCTGGTGGACGTGACCACTATCACAATATTAGACATTATGATAAAGACATGGCATGGTCAGGACAGGACACTGGCATGATAGATTGAGGAAACAGAGTAAGAAACAAAACCGTGAACACGACAGGACAAATAGAAACAATCAATTTCAGGTGATAAATGCGAACAGTTTCAGTGTGGGCAGGATCAGATAAAAAACCAAGCTAAGATGGATGTTGTGACCTACATTTCCATCCAGACGAGCTACAAAACAAAAGGTCGATAAAAAATTGTTTATGTCACACCACCCTTGCTAATCTGATACTTGAGCCACTGGCGTTTAAACTAACGAGTGAACGAAAGCCTTTCTTGATTTTAAATCCCGAAGTCCAGAAAGCCCACAAAACTGAGTATGGTAAGGCTTCATTAAACCTCCGCCTATGGCTGTCCAGCAGTTACCGAAAAAAAGCAAAAAAAAAACAGTTAAGGCAGCTAAGTGGTGGCGCCACACTTAAAACACGTTGATTTATGTGTTGAACCGAGTTCAAAAAGCCCACTTCGAAATAATGGGTCACAAAAGATGAAAGATAAGTCTTTTGCGCCAAAATGCGATATTTAGCTGAGCAAACTGCACGGATATGCAAGAGCACGACAGTCAATCAGCCACACATCATCGCTCCAAACCGCAGCCATAAATAATCACACACCACACATTTATCCGTTTGTAGTTCCGTGTGCATAAATTGACCACATAAATCAATTTTGGAATTTCAAGATGTGCATTGAATCTAGCCTGTTTTCGCCTTTTCTATTCCAATTCAACATCAACAATCACGCAACGTTAACGAAGCGGCTGATAAAGAGCGAGCGCGATTGTTTTTGCATAAAAATTTCCTGAGTCTTTTCGGAAAGTGCAAAATCACACCATCGCAAAAGTTGTTCCCGGCCAGATGTTTACGCAGGTCTCAAAAACACAGGAATGATTGTCATATGAACTGAGTTGCAGATTTATGTCCCATTCCCATGTTGAGAATTCGAAAATTTCCGATATCGTGAAGAAAATATCTCATGTCCGGAAAATTTGAAATTTCCCATACTGAAAAGTGACTCCGAAACTGATCCAAACGTGCCAAAAGATAGGTCTGAAAGTGTTCAAAACAGCGTTTTCTAGTGCAAGCAAGCGCTTGTTTGACATTTTCAAGCGAAAAACGGTCATAGTCATTTCTTAGGGGGTGCTTAGTTTCCACAGTGAAACATTTCTGATACCAAATATCCTTGGGGTATGGAGTATCATACGAAAATTTCAGCAAAGATTAGCTTGGGGTCAAAAAGTTGAATACCCACACTGCCGACACCTGAGAAAAACCGACACTTTTGGCGGCCGACACCGACACCGACATTAGTAGTGTCGGCACCGACACCGACCTTTTTTCGACACCGATGCCGATCCCTAATACCCTCCGACCGATTTTCAATACCCCTGTAATGTGTGTCTACCGAAAAAAATTACAGCCCAAACCCAGCTATCTGTGTCTACCATGTCCGGACTCAACCAAAAAGTGTCGGTTTCAGTGCCAAAATGGCCATGTTTATGGTCCAAAATGGGCAAATTTTCTCATACTTTTACTAATATGCAGAAAATTACCCTCTTTAAGGCCTATTTTAGCATGATTTTATCTATTTTGATACCCCCAAACCTATTTTTGACCTCTGGACCAATACCCGCAAATCGGCATACCCGGCTATCTATGTCTACCGAGCTGGACTCCTCCAGCCACCTACAGTACGTCCAGGACGTGGACCAAGTGCATCACTAACGATGTCACTGCCAAATGCGCACGGGTGCCCTCCCAACGCTGATCTGATACCATCCGCAGTGAACTTGACCTGATGTTTCACCAACAGTACATAAGCAAACCGTCCAGCCAGCAGCACCCACCGACACATCAACGAGCGCGGCATGCTCGGTCCGGTACAACAACGTCAACGGACGACAGTCATTCTCGTGCTCGTCGCCCTCCTGCTGTCCAGCCGGGTGATGTTTCACGTGATTGCGTCTGCTGCGTTCCCTCTCAATCGAGCGTTGTCGTCGCTGATTGCTGATGGTGCGCGCTCGCAACAGAATGGCTTGACGTTGCAACAGAATCGCCTCGGTGAATTGGCGCTGCAAATATTGGAAATATATGTCATTTGTTCGTTCTTCTCGTGTGTTTCACTCAATTTTGCGCATGTGTTGCTTTAGATTTAGTCATGATAACCATGGGTTCACATATGATGCGGCGCGCCGTGTCATAATCATGTACAGAATAGGATATCATTGTTATTGTGCAGTGCAAACATTTGGTTTGTTTCATGTTTTCCTGTGCCTGGTCATAGATGCAATAAATTTAACAACATTGACAAAACCCCACCCTTTATTGCTTCTTGCTGCAACATTTTTTGATCATATTATTCGCCGAAATTTAAAAAAAAGCTGTTCAACCAACCACTTCGATAAAAAATTACACGAAAGTAGCCACAAGAATTTTCGAAAAAAAACACCCGGAAACCTATACATCCCCAAACGCAACCATACGCGAACGCTGTAGTGTACACCACAGCACAGCAAGCAGCAATGGCTGTTGTAAACACACGCACACACACACAACCCCCGATCTAACACATTAGGAGATCGGACTGAGTTGTTGATATTGCTGCTGATGTGTAGGCCAAAAAAGGAATGCAAAAAGAGGGAAAATTCACAGTCATTTCATCCAGCTATGCAAGAACGACAACGTATAGTCATTTCAGGAAGAACTATTGCAGATTTCCACACCATCAAATAAAAATGAGTCCCTGATTCAGCAAGGAAAATAACATCCCGACAATTTTTGTCGCAATATTTACGAAAAACAACCGCCGAGTGTGCAATGGAATAGTGTGCTCGTTTTCATTTACACACGTACACGACACACAACACAATCACAACATACGCACATTAAAAACAGCGCGAGAAGAGTTTTCCCACCAACACGGCCACCGGCCAGAATGAGTAGTGCGTGTGGAAAAATTGATGGGTGGGTTAGGTTTGGCAGAAAAAACAGGTTCTCCATTTACATTTATACTCAGCAGATTCTGGGCTGCGTTTCGTGATTATGGCGGTCTCGGGTCACGTATTATGCACAAACCGAAACCGAGATGTTTACAAACGTCTTGTGGACTGGGCTTCGGTAATGCATTGTTGTATTTGAATTTGAAAATAACTGCTTGAAACATTATGGAATAGAAACGGAAAACACAAGGCACACTTTCTTTCGGCACAAACATAAATTTTACAACGTGTCACTCTTTGTCCATACTGGCCGCTTTCCAACAGCGCGTGATTTGACAGAAGTCGAATGGAGCGGGTCCCAGACGCTTCTGTGGTGGACTTCTCAAGGCGGCCAAAAGGAACGCAGGAAAACTGTGGCCTGGCCTGACCACCGTTTTTTGCGCTTTTTTTGCAGCAACGAAACAACAGGAATTCATTCAGAGCAGCTCCAATAGCCGTTTTCACAACACACCGTCCCCTGACAACAGTGCCCGATCCTTCCTATGTTTCTGGCAAATAAGCCAGCCAGTCTGGCACACAAAGCACCATTTGTCAGAGCATATGCATAGCGTAGCTGCTGGAGGGAGCTTTGAAGCATCACAACCAAGCGAATTAATCGATTTTGCGCCCAGTCAGTCAGCCACTGGGGTACCCTCAGAAGCAAGCAGGTTCTGACGCGGCAACAAACGACCGCACAACCATTATGATGTCCATATGTATGGCGCACTAATGTAGGTCAGTCACTAAAACCGACAAGAACTGTGGTTTATCGCATTGGTGGACCCGTGGTGGCAAAGACAAGCGTCACTGGGAGTGGTGGTTTCACTTGGCGAACGTGACACAATCGCAACCGCAGCCATCGCGGGCGATTACCAACCACGCATTCGACATAAGCAGGATCGCGACCGACTGAATAATGTTCTTTGTGTGAAACATACTGTGCTCATTCATGCTCGGCTTCACACAAATTTGACCGATTTGTCAAGCATTCAAGCCGAGTTCAACGAGTTGCTGAAAATGAATTCGCCCCTGTCTCTGCGGTGAATGCAATGACACACGGTTCCAAACAAACACGACCGAGGCCCCCCAATGCCTTTCTATTGTTGTTTGTGTTTGCATCCGCATGTGATTGATCGAAAGCATATTACAATGCAACCGGCATTTTACACAGCCAGCAACAACGTGTGCACGGGGACTACCCCATTTCACGACCAACACTTTCCGTTGGCAATTCACGCGCCCCATATTTGTGTCTCAACTAGTTGAGTACCATGCAGTCAACGACACTACGGGGGGACGCACAGGCGTGTGTTTGTACACATATTCGGGCACAGCAGTATCAGAATATCAGATGAACATATTTATGCATGCATTGAGCCTTTATCTCGCAGATATTGCATGCACTGCAACCATGCTACATATGTGCGACCTTTCACCATGATGCGGGAGCGCGCACACACAGTAGTGCAGTTACTTGCATTGCAAAACGCGGTCAAAACGTGTTGAAAAATTTACACGGATATTCACCGATGGGTACCCGAGCACTTCTCTTCTCATCCCTTCAGTTCTGGTCCGATCGAAATTTATCTCAACACGTTTTTTCAATCGCCCACAGAAATAACGCACTAACAATTGGCAAGCAAACCTCTCTGGTCAGCAGCAGAAAGCATTCCAAAAGTAAAACAATCCCCGCATCGTAAGTTATAAGGCATCAGGATCTGTCCCGCTCCAAACGCAAACAAAACGAGCAAGCACTATCATATAGCTGGGGTACAACAAGGAAGGACGCTTTTGTATAGACGAGTTGGACAAAAGCAGCACACTTAACTGACCACAAGCAAGTGTAAGCAAGCGACCAGCAGGGGTTGTTTATTCAGGCGTAGGTGCTGCATAGGTACTTACACACAAAGTGCCTGGTCCAGTCCTGTCTGTTCAGGGCTGGTTTGTGCTTGGGCTTGGTAACTACTCCACTACAACTACAACAACAAGTGTCACTAAGGCAGATTAGTGTGGTGTTGTTTGTGTATTTTGCAATTTGGTACGAAACTATAGCCAGTACGTACACAAAGCAGCACATGGGCTTTTGTTGAAAAAGCAGCCCATCAATTTTCATTGCTGAGTTTGCATCGGTGCACAAGGAACGGCATCGTGTCATATTCAGCAGCACGAATTTTTCTCCTTTTTTTCACATCCCCCCTTCCCTTTGCAATGCGAAAAAGCCCCCGCTTGAATATAGGGAAGCCAACATTTGAAAAAAGAAACAAAAAATACACACATCAGCAGACAGCCCCCAGTCCCCCCGTCTGGACATGTAGTCGACCAGGCAAGGAAGTAAGTGAGCCATGCCTGGCTTGCTACATGGACTTTCCGAGCCGTAAACCCACCCCTTCGACAACACATTTTAGCTAGCATTGTGTATGTGCGAGTAAAGCAAGCTGGCCTGCTCTGCAAGCAAGCAGTAAAATACAACGTGCCACGACAGACTCAACGCATGTAGCAGCGTATACAAGCAGCCACTGGGCTCGCATCGTACACGTGTATGCATACTGACAAACGTGAAGCGTCAAAATATGCTCGTACTATTTTGCCGCTGCACCCCCCAATGTCCACTACAGCACAAAACTAGCCCCTAACGCTCGCTCGCTAGCGGCAGCGGCTACTCGGTGACATGCCGTACCGGCCGTGCAAACTGCGTGGTGGGTGCGTCACGAAAAGCACTATTATTGATGTTTCAAACACACACAGGGTACCAGAAAATTTTGCAAATTTTACGATAAGAAATAGCTCCCCCCAACTGACCAGCAGCGCACGATAACGTAACGAACGTGACAACAACAACAACACCTAAATATTGCAACAGTAGAGTCCGCCCGTACTTTTGCCACACACGTTTACGTAACCAAAAGCATAACAGGCGCCCTTCTCCACTACGACACGGACACGGCGACAAAGTTTCGCACCAAAACAAGCAAGACACCAGCCACTCCGTCCTAACTTATCTTCTGCGCAGATTTACAACGACAGTTATTTGCTATTGTTAGTAACTGCGCGTACGGTTCGGTCGATACAGGCGTTTAGACTGATAAGAGCAACTACATATGCAAGCAAGCACCTCGGCTCGGCACGGAAATCGAAAGGACAAAATACGCAATACCGACAAAATAGTCAAAGTGGCAGGTTTGAAGCGGGAGAAAAGCACAAAAATGTTTCCAGCTAAAACTATCCGCGGAGCTGTACATTCTCATTTGACCGCGCATCGGCACTGATTGCGTAAAAAATCGCGTAATAAAAACGACAAAAAATAAGACGGTCAGTTGTGCTGACACATGTCACCACCACAATTACAGCTTCTTGCACACCATTCTTCTGACTGACTGACGCAACTTTCTTCACAAAACATAATAATTCTGCTAATTTTTTGACAAAGCCGCTAAATCACACTTTCACGGTTTTTGTCCGTACTACGAGCTGCGCGATGTTCGACAAAACGAAGGAAAATATGCCCCTCGAGAAACACACACTGATCTCCCTGCTTGACACACCTCGACCAACAATTCGTGCGTGTTGCCAATATGCAATCGCATCCAAATTCGGTTGTTGTGCGCATCATCGATGGCGTCGTCGTCATCCGACGAACTACCGTAACCGGCCAGATGTTGGACATCAGTTGGGCTGAGCACGGCCTTCTGCAGCACCACAGACACACCCGATTCGCGTACACGCACTTTGCCTGCAATTAATTGAATGCTGAAAAAATTGATGATTTTTTTTTGATTTTGGCTGATTGTGGTATATTCCTGGAGCGGGCAGCGCAACTAGCGCGAGGTTCGTCTTGGGTTTTTTAGCGTGTTAGCAACAAATTGCGTGATGTGCATGTGCACTGCGCAGATTGTGCAGTTCATATGTGTACAGCATAAAATATAGTTCAAGGAAAAGTAAGCATATTTAGCTCAGCAAACCGAAATGTTTCAAAATTGCCCTAAACTGCGCTGCTCGATAGAAAAAAAACAGTGAATTAAGCGCAGAAAAAGAAAACCAACTTATCGAAAAACGAGGAATGCAAATGAAACAGCGCAAAAACCAAACCCCAGCGACGCTGACCTTCAGTGAACCTCCTCCCGGCCACCGCTCGCACAAAAAACTGCGCCGCATCGGTTGACGGACGTTTAAGTCATTTCTGATCTGCCTTTTATTTTGCCAGCGCATCCGCCAGCTCGGCGCTGATTGGTTGACGGAAGTTCAAACTGGCCAACGAGCATTGCGTTTGCGCACATTCGTCGATTTTCACGTACAGACTATTTTCCAGGCATGAAACGGTGCTTGGCGGTAAATTTCGTTGTTTGTCTGAAAGCGAAAAAAATTGGATATTACGAAACATACGTCTTTACCGTCAGCACAAAAACAAGTGAAACTGCCAGAAAATAAATGCTCTCGATCACACGACGCGGTCAACGTACGCTGGACACTCTTTTCAACTGCGAACCTGACACGGTCGAACATCAGTTCTGTTGCAAAAATATCCGTGAGCCCGACCGATCTGGTGGCGAAACCCCTATCAACCGCGCATAAGAACTGTCGGACATCCCTAGTCAATGACACGCTGACTACTATCGCGTGTTGGCCCCCCCCCAACCAACCAACGCGGTCAACAAAAAATCAAAAGCAAAAAAACAGAAACCCACCATTGAACCGCCACCAAACGGCTAAATTATCTTAAAGAGTTCAACTCGATTTCACACGAATCCGAGCACAAAATCGTCAATAGATCCGGGCGCTGGCCAAGCGAGTTGATAATTTGACTCATTATTATTCTGATTATTTTTGCTCTTGCTGCCCTTCTTCTTGTCGTTCAAATTTCTGCCACTTGCATTATTGCCACCACCATGTGAAACATCAGCCAGCCCGCCATTCAGCACAGTGTCCAGTGTGACGACCGGTAGCTGTTGGCAATAGTGATTACTGTCAACGCCTGCGTTTCTGTTGTTGTTGTGATTTTGTCGTCTTTCGCTCATTCAATGCTTGTTGAGCAACGATGATCTTCACAATCTGATGTGGTCTGCGTGTCCTGCGCGTATACGAAGGCAACGGTGTCTCCGGGATACCGTAGTATTTGAATTTGTATGATGCTTCTTTTGCAGACCGTTGCGGTTTGGCTGTTGTTTGGTTGAACTGAGTGGGCTTTTCGAAATGGCAGAATCCTTATTAAAATTATGGTTATCGACAATTGAGTTCATATCAAAGTAATAAAGGAACAATTGGCGTTTTGGCCGCGGGTGGTCTACCTGGAAATTGAAATGTTATTGATTTCGTGCCGTGGTATTTCCAAATCAGAATAATAACGGAAATGAAAGCGGCACAAGTAGAAGATTAGGTGTGTTGGTCCTGGAGAGAGGCCCCCTTAAGGTACACTAACCGCCGCGACCAGGTAGGTACACTAGTACACAAACCGCCGCGCCAGGTACACTAACCGCCTCAATTTTTGCCTAAAATCGACATTTTTAGGCCTAAAATGGGCATTTTTAGGCCTAAA
>JASAMV010001111.1:0-30382 GCA_030248065.1 Rhynchonema sp. JSB1_4
ATTTCACACGTTTCAGCTCGGCTCCGACCAATACAACGCCATAGCCAATTGTGAGCATGTGTGGTTCGCGTCATCGCACAATCGACCAGTGTACTGCAACGTGTGTCGCGACGCACTGGCTGGTGTTGCTTGGCATGGATTGGCCTGTGAAGGTGAGCTGGCTGATGTTTCACTTGTATAATCCACCAGCTTTGCAGTGGTGACATGAACGGGGCAACCGCCACTTTTAGTCTCCATGATTACGATTTGTGTTTCAGTGTGCAAAATGAAAGTGCACAAACGTTGTGCAGTGAAACTAGAAGCCACGTGTAAATGGACGACCCTCAATTCACTGATGTCATATTATGATCGTGACTTTCTGGCTTTGGTCAACAACTGCAATAGTGATGCGTCGTTCGTCAAGGTTGGTTGAAATGTCTGCTTTCTCTTTTTCTGCCCTGCCCTATTTATAGTGACATGATTGAGGTGACGCACTTTCGACCGATATGAAAATATTCATTGAGTGGACCATGTACCAGCACAGAATGTTTTTTCGCGTTTTATTTTAGTTGTTGTTCATTTCTCACAGAAATAAAACCAAATCATCAACAGGGTTTTGGTTTTTGGTGCATGAAGTAAAACATTTTCTGGTCTTATGGAGGGCTAGGTGCTATTCTTCTGAGCAACGAAAGTTTTAGGACTAAAAATCTTTGAAGAGTATATTCACGATTCACCATTATACGGAAGGGCTTCACTATAAAGAGGGCGCACAGCACGTATGTCTATATTGGCGGATGAAAAAAACCGTTTTTTTCACGAAAAAAGCCGAAAAAACCGGGTCCATCTCGGACGTGAAAAAAGACCGAAAAAACTCAGGCTCCAGGAAACATCGGTCTTTTTTTCACGAAATTTTCCAATTTTTGACAAAAGTTGGGAAAAATTTTTCTCCAGAATATCTTTGGTAACGCGCGGACAACGCCAATGTGGCTTGTTTCACTGATTTTCGTCATAGTCAGCATTAAAACACAGACAGACACCACTGTGATGTCCGTGCTAACATTAACATGCATACAAAATACCACATTTGGGCTTCTCGTATCCTTATACACGGCGGCTCTTTATCGGTTTTTTCGGGTTTTTTTCGCGAAATATAAAAAAACGGTTTTTCCGCTAGTATACGTATGTTTATCTATTTTGCGGGCACGACGTGGTCCCCAGATGACAACCAGCTTGCCCCATCAATGGATCGAGGGCAATCTGCCAATGTCGGCCAGATGTCAGTTGTGTGGCGGGTCGTGTGGCAGTGTGATGCGGCTGCAGGTTGGTGATGCGACCAGCTGGAGTTTGGGCTCAATTCGGATGAGCAATGGCTTGGTGCTTACAGTTTGATTGTGAAATTAGTCAGAAACAAGTTGCTGATCGCACACAGATTTACACCCTTTTGGTTGAACATTGCGACTGGCCCTCACATGACCGAAGAAAACGACATCTATGGTCACGCACAAAACACTTTTATTTATCAATCGGATGAGCGAGGTGTTCTGGTATTTAGAAATTGAAAGTAGCGTTGGCCACTTGAGTCGCCGTGCTAACGAAATATTGCACTCATAACTGACACACTGCACCAAAAACTTAATCCGTCAAACTTCTGTATCGTTGATGACGACTGGCGATGTTTGGAAAACTGTAAGGTTTCTATTCTGTGTACTGCTGATGAGTGATGTTTCATGCGACATGAACAACCATGAAAACAAACTCAATTCCACCGATTGGTCAATGTGCCCGTCAACACACAGGACTGGCAATGTCTGTGGTGCCATGTGTTCATACACCATGCTTGTCGACCGTTGTACCCCAGTCGATGTCCACTTGGGTCCGCCAGACAATGTGTGCTGCCGCCTGTTGCTATACGGTTGGTTGTGGGATTCGTTTATTTTTTGTGAGGATACTGTATTTCTATATTACTGATTCTGACTTATAATATCAACCGGCAATAGTGAAGGCGAGAAATACAATAAAAATTATACAATGTACTCGGTTTTTACCGGTGGCATCAGTAATGTGGTGCTTCAGTTCGATCGGACCAGACGGTTCAGTTGAGTTGTACGCGAATGCATTCCCGGCCGACGAGACCACGACCAGTGCGCCGACCACCTCGGATGACACACAATGCAGTCTGAACAATTCGTCGTTTCTGTTGCGCGGTGCTCTGCCGCTGGCTGTGTTTGTCAACAGCAAATCGGGTGATACGCAGGTTTGTGTTCAGCTAATGGTGTTTTGCTTGACAACTTTTGTTTGGGCATCAAACTTTGTGATCCAGTGTGATCTGCGTCGGTCACGGACTGTTGTATTTTATCGTGATGTATTGTGAGGTCACTTGCTTCGACAGCATGAAAGTTGTTCAGTGACACTTTTACGCTGGTCGAAACCACTGGCCTCATAAACCTCGAAATATGTATGCTTCGTGCAAACAAGATAAAGTAAAACTGAGCTAACACGAGCACGATTTCGGAGGTGGGAAATCAGTGAAACGTTCAGACGTGGGTGCTGATTTGGAAAATGTTATAAGTTATAGAATACAAGATGGTGCATAAGGATTTTCTCTTGCTTTACGATTTGCAAGTACACCACCTCCGAAATCGAGCTCGCCTTTTACGCGGCCAAGACAGTGTGCTGTGCTTGATGTTGAGTTTTTGATATCATATTTCTTCCTTGTTTCTGAAACATTTATATCTCCAGGGCATCCGTGTGCTGCGGCAGTTCAAGCGTTTGCTGAATCCGGTGCAGGTTTTTGATCTGATGCAAGGCGGACCGGACTTTGGGTTGGTTGAACATTTTTTGCAACGACTCGTCCACATCGCATTCTTGATACCACTCAAACGTGCTTGCTTTTTGCAAGTGAAAAGAAACAAACCAAAGCCGGAATAATTAAAAGCTCCGATAATAATGAAAGACTCAAAAGCGACAATTCGATTGCAGTCTGCGTCTGTTCAGTGCATTCGACACATTCCGTGTGTTGGTGTGCGGCGGTGACGGCACAGTCGGATGGGTGTTGTCCGCTATTGATCGGTTACAATTGCATCACAAGGTAATTGGTTCATTTTGTGTTATTTCTTCATTTGGTTATTTTATCAATCACAATTGTTTCGTAATAGTACATGTATGTCAAGCAAGAACGCATCAAACTTGGGTGTTCAGATCGGGCCTTTTCGTATTGAGACCGTGTGGACATTTCCACTGCCAATAATTTCCGCTGGTTGCAGCCAGTGGCGTGAGTAAAAAAATATCTCATGATGTCTTCAACACAAAATATCACGTGACCAGCGCAGATTCGATCCAACCACACACAATAATGTTTCAATATTCTGCATTGCAGTGCGCTGTGGGCATAATGCCCCTTGGCACGGGCAACGACTTGTCACGTGTGCTTGGTTGGGGTCATGCATTTGATGACAATGTGAGATTACCCATGTTATTGAAATGGTATCAACGTGCCCATACCGCTATGCTGGATCGGTAAGTGGATGTTTTGTGTTTGATTTGGCTGAAAAGTATTTTGGTTAATGGAATCCAAGTGCACTGTGACCAGCTCTTTGGTGTCTGATGTTTCACCGTAGAATGACTATGCCAAAGTTGGGGGGGGCTTGTTATGTTCTTGCTTCCCGTGGGCTAACGAAAAGACGTATCTTGTAAACAGCAAACAATTTTCAAACCAAGGCTTTGTCCGACAATTTAAAGGTTTCAACAAAAAATCGTTGCGTTTGAAAAACGTTGGCTGTCATTAGTATCATTTCACTTTGCAGCTGGAGTGTGCTCGCATACGAAGCGCCAATACTGAACAACACTGATCTGCAAGAGAGGAAGATTTCGAAATCTCTGGTTAGTAAATGTCTGCATGCGTTTGCACCCAATGGTAATTTGCGAATATTGTGCTTGTTTCAAATATTCGTGCGTTTTATGCATCGCAGACAAGTTGGTGTTGTCGTCGTTGGGCTTTGGAAAGCAATTGATCACTTGATATTACAGTGGACGGATCCGCATAACAAAAAATAAATATGACACAAGAGAACCGCCTGGCATTCACTGCAATTGCAGGGCAGTTCGCCGTACCATCACGGTCCGATCACCCGCGACAGCATCGAGTCCTCCGTGGACAGTCAAGTGTCGCGCATTATGGTCGCGAATGATGATGCCACTGCATTCTCGTCGGCAAAGTCAGTTGTGTTTTTGTTCATTGTGTTAAAATCAATCAGAAGAGAAAATTAATTGTTTTAGAGTGCTGTGTGAGACGGTGAAGGGGTTTTTGGTGAATGTCGGCGATATTTATCGAGCGTTGGATAACAGCAATGAAGGGGAATTGATCAGTGATAAGGTATGTTTATATAAAGTGGTTTTTATTGTTTTGTTCATTGCATTTGCTGTCAGTTTGTGAGAAGTCGGAGGTGTGGCAGCCGTGGAATCAGTTTATGAGGTATTTTGCACGAAAATAACCTTTGACCGTTACAGGCCAGCAATAAGATCTGCTGGTGAGGCTTTTTGGAGGCAAATTTGCCAGAGGCGTTCGCACTGACGAGCCCTGGCGCTTCGGTCTGTCTGCGAAAGCAGGGCGAAACAGACCAACATTACTGCACCCAGTACTTTGGTTTTGTACAAACGGGAAACTGATACACGTGTTTTTTTACCACCGAAAACTAAACAAAGTACTGCATAAAATGAAGTGTTGCTTCTCTTCGTGTTAGTCATCAAACTTGATTCCAGTGCGCACACGTGCAACAGAAACTGGACAATTTGCTCAATGCACTTCGACAGGAGACATTGCGAGAACAGGATCGCGCGCAGTTGGAGGTTACATTTTTTTTAATTTTTCACTCTTTTTATTTTGGGAATTCTTACTTTCTTACCTTTATTTTTGCTGAGTATAACTTTTTGTGTTCAGGAAAGCGGCATTGATCAACTAGCGGAGGATTCGAGCTCTGATTCCATGCCCGATTTGTCACCGAACACCAGTGAACGATTCAAACATCGGGTTGGTGAATTTACATTTTGGATGCATTACAAATTGTGTTGTGTATCCGTGCGCCCTTATTCATGATTGAGTCAATAATCGAAAAATGTGATAAATTTGCTGCCAGCTAACCGTCTGGAGAATGTTTCTTCATGTTCTCATACATAACGCAATCTTGTGTCACTTTCGGTCAGAATCGGGCTTTAACAAAACGGAAAATAATCTCAGTAATAATAAATAGAATGCAGAAAATATAGTTTCAGAAAGAATACATTTAGATTGCAAAAGCCAGAAATTTTCCAATCAACGATCATAATTGCAGCGTTTCATTCAACGCGAGCAACTGATGATCCGAGCCAACAGTCTGAAGAAAGCAGTGAGGGACATTGTTGAACACACAGACTCGGTGGTGCAGGATGGCAGGGAAACACGTTTACCGCCGCCGAAACAGTTGGATTCAGGTTGGATCTCCTTGGTGAATCAGACAATTGTCTGTGAGTGGAGTTGTGCAGCCAATTGTTGTTCAAATGTGGATTTTGGATCATGGCGATGTCGAGGTGGTGATGTTTTAGGGTTCGAACAAAAGAAAAGTGGGGTTTCTGTGCGATACTTTTGATTCTTCACACAAAACAAAAAAACTTAGATTCGTGAGAAAATCTGATCACCTCCACATCTGCACATTTCTGCTCGTTAATCTTGCAAATAGAGTTTACCTGATCAGCATCTGCGAAACAGTTCTTGTTGAGTCTGATATAAGCAGACTCAGACTGACAGTATCAGTTCAGTGGATGCTGAGGTTTTAGATATTTGATATTTCGGGAGAGGCCATCATAATTGCTTATGTACCTTTTTTCCATGAAAAATAAGCTGAACGAAAAGAAAAACTCAGCAAATAATTTGCCACATCTCGAAAAAGCTATTCTAGGCCTATTCTGTTCTATTTGTCAGAGACAAGTGGTATCGTATCATCGACATGTGCATCCAACAGTGCGACCACAACAACAAACGCCGGCCCGACCAGTGTACGGCGTAGAAGTAGACGAACAAGACAACGCGCGGCACAACAGAGGTCGGTGTAGTTGAAGGTGCTCTTTGTATCTAATTGTGAATGGTTGACACATGTTGTTGTTCCACATCGTATTGACGTAGTATTTTGATGGAGAGCCCGTGATCAATGCGGCAAACTGGCATACTGCATTTTTGGCGGCATGTGGCATGATGTTGAAAAAATGTTGGAAAATAATTACCTTCCAAACTTCACAATTTGCAGACTGAACAACAGTCAAACGAGTTCCCATAAGTCATCCGTGCAGAACGATGACAGCTCGAGTACGGGACGGGAAAATGAGGGCGATGGGGGCACACGAAAGAAACAGCCGTTGTTGCCAAAAGCCAGCAGTCCCGTGAAGAAAGTGGAAACGACCGTGCAATCGGAAACTGGTAACTGTTGTTCTCGGGACCAAAGTTCTGAGAGCCTGCGGAACGTCCATCTTTTCCTCTTTTCCTTCGTGAACACACGCTTCGCAGCCATTTTTCGGTCATTGTGCTGTGATCAAAACGCTGATGTTTCACATGGGAATGACGTTGAGATGTGTTGCGCGCTGATTAGTCGTACATACATCGTCCTTGACGTTCATGATAAATGAAATTTTGCAACCCACAGAAAAAATAAATGAAAACGATGTTGGTGTAAGAATAAAACAATAATGCCATGCAGACATTTACTTTTCATGCCGTTCTGTTTCACAGGGGCAGTATTCGATACAACCCACCCGTTATCACCTATCGAGCATACCGAGCCCGATCAACTCAGCAGTCCACAACAACAAGTCGAACTCACTGCTGCCAGTAAGTTTCGGCCTTCGAAAAATTATTTTTTCTTCAATTTCACTTTTTGCAAGTTTAGGCACGACCACGTCCGGTGTGTGTATCACGTCATCATCGGGCATCGCTGATTGGTCACAGTCACCCGAACAGCAGCCAATCAGTGACGAGCAGCCAGTGCACGCTGATTCGTCAATCGTGAAAGTTGAACTTGTGGCTGAGCCGAGTGCAGACGAAGTGCTGCTTAGTACGACTTGCTTGGGTTGGTGTTATTGCCGATCATGCGTCAATGCTTATTTTACTGGCAAAACAGAAAGGTGCGTAGCCCAGATGCATATTGTATCAATACGCATTCTGGTGTTGTGGTGACTTGTAGGTATGACTGATGATGTTTCGCAGTATGCTGGTCAGACCGATTCTTGTCAGCACTTTCATTCAAACAACAAACCGAAACAGTGAAGAACTTTGTTCTTGATTTTTTTTCTTTGTTATTTTGCGAGGGATGTTTCGCCCGCGAATGACCTGACTTGACGTGGACGAGACAATCAATGCCTAGCTCGTAGCGCAAATAGGTCGCATGTGGAAAAAACAAATAGAATAATGATTGCACCAGTCCCATGCCAACCAGCACGCCCAATTGGTGTCGGCATCTTCTCAGAAGACAACGATTCGAGTGCACCCAGTTGTGGTACTACGCCGCGTCACGTTGCCGGCGATGACAAGTGTCTGTCGCACGCGCAACAACAACGAACGATGCCGACCAACAAGCCGTTGAGCGAACCCAATCTGACCGGGTTGTGTGTCACTGATGAGCACGGGGCCACCTCGTTGCTCGCACCGTCCATACCTGGCAGTGTGTTGCGGAAACACTCGTTTGAGTCGAGTTTTCATGGTTGGTTGAAGAATTTGTTTCTTGCATGGTTCTAATTTATGTTTTTGGGAGTCACTTGGTCATCTGGTGGTGCTATTATGCAATTAGGAAATTTCCCAATTCACTGCCAAGCAGTGAGGTACGCCCCATACTTAATGGATAGATCTAAACCCGAAAATCTACTTTTGACACATTCGGACAGCAAACACACAGCTTGCCAGCTAGGCAGGCACCTGTGCGTAACCTTTTAGAACTGCGCGTGTTTAGCATTCGGCTTTAGACGTGGACATTAACAATGGAGCGAATTTTACCACACGGCACTGAATATAGAACGTTGTCAATACCATAACAGGACGAAATGGGCACACCTTACTTTGTCCATGTTGAAAGCACGTTGTTTTAAACACAAATGTTTTGCGCTTAGCGGAAATTGTAACGGAAAGTATGGGGAATTGACCGCCGCCATTTGCACACCCCACGTGGACAAAAATCATCCATTGAACCTAGAATATAAATCAGCGCTAAAAATAGATGTTCGTCATTCATATCCTTAAACTGCAGCATCTCCCGAACCAGTGCTGCTGCCCGACCTGCTTGAGGACACCAACCTACAAATCAAGACCAATGCTGATGTCCCGACGTGAGATTTTTTGTGATTTTGTCGAAACCACGGAATACCTCAAAAATTACCATTTGTTGCAGATCAATGTACAAAGAGAAGTGCGTGATGAACAATTATTTCGGCATTGGGCTGGACGCAAAGATCGCGATGGAATTCCATCGAAAACGCGAAGAGTACACGCATCAAGCCAAGTTTGAAAATTTACTTTTATCATTTTTTAAGAGTCAAAGCTTTATTCTGCTTTACATGCAGGAGTCGAAGTAAACTCTACATTTGGTACGGTATGTTGGGCGGCAAGGAATTGTGGAAACGAACTTACCGTAACCTGGAACAACGAGTGCATCTCAGATGTGATGGAAAAAGGATAAAGTTGCCATCGTTGCAAGGTTAACAGATGCAAAAGCTTGTTTTTCGCGCGTAAAATATGTAATCGTTACCAAGCTGGGTGATCTGTTTAGTAGTAGAAGCAAACAACTTCTTCGCTGGTCGAAATTAATGGTATGCAACCAAATTTTGAAATCAAAAACTCACGTCAGCAAGACAGTGCCGGTCACCATGTTTGATACAGGCGATGATATTTCGCGATTTGAAGCACCTGTTTTCCGCCAATGTTTCTTTGCTTGGCCCTTTCTCTTCAGCTAAAACAACACAACAAATTCACAAAGTCCAACTTCCCAACCCTGTACCATTCAGGCCTGGTCATTCTCAACATCCCTTCATATCAAGGCGGCATCAATTTCTGGGGCAGCTCAACTACAGGGGGTGCACGACAGTTCAGTACTCAGTCATTTGATGATCGAATACTGGAGGTTGTGGCTGTCTATGGTGCAATGCATTGTGCAACTAGCAGAGTGGTGAGACTGCAGAATCATAGAATTGCGCAGGTGAGTAGAAGTATAGTCACAGTTCTTTTCGAAAGTTGGATCATAATGCAACAATGCCGTGGATCAGCCCCGTGAGGCAGGAAAGAAGTGGGAACATGTGTGATTGTTCTCAAACAAGCACGCTGCCTGCGCTGGATTATGTGAGCAAACGGAGCACCACACATCATTCAAGCCAGTGATGTGGCATTCGGAATAGACCCTGCAGCGCAACTGAATGGCTGTTGCTTGTTAAGCGTCATACCAGAAAACGAAACTTGCTGTTTTCGAAACGAAAAACGCTCACTATTTGCATGAACTTTCTGTTCATAGGTTTGGTCTGCGTTGTGGATTTATGTAGTCAAATCATGTCGTCACATTTTGTCGCCAAACACGTATTATTTTCGCGCTTAGTTGGGGCTCATGTGTTCGACGACTTTATTTGACGACAAAACCATCAGCCGCCTTGTGAACTCTGTTGCCTGCTGTACAGCAAACTGACAGCCCACTTATGCTCAAAACCGTGTGTGAAACATATGAAAATATGCCGATTATAGATCTAAAACGTTCATAACTCAGAATGCAAATGCAGCTAAACGATTGCAGTGTCGCGAAGTGCACATCACCATCACCGGCAAGCAACCGATCGCGATGCAAGTCGATGGCGAACCGTGGATGCAACCACCCGGCTGTGTCAGCATCGTGCACAAGAACAGGGCGCAGGTGTTGATCAGGGACGCGGTGAGTCGGTGGGGGGTTGATTGTTTGGTTCTTGTCGCTGGGTTATGCTCTTTGAACTTCTGTGTCACTTACGTTGTCTGGGAGTCATGCTGCTTGGAACTGGCCGCAGCGCATCGCCAGCTCGTGTTTGGGGTTACGTGACCACTATGTATGTACCAGAGCTTTCGCATTGACGAATGACCCTGTCATCTCACCGCCCGTCTGTGAAAACAGGTCGAAATGGGCACTCTTCGGTAGAGTTTTTTGTTTCGATCGGGAACTGTTGAATACTGTATAGTCCAACCACGAGGTGATGAGACGCCTGTTTCGGTTCCGCGTGTGTTTCAACTGTCATGGTTATCATCAACCCAACGTGTGGAGCTGATATCGCACATAAAATGTCTGACGGGTTGAGCTGCCTAAATTTTGCTGCTTGTTTACCTTGTTTGCTCACAAATATGCGGTGGCGATGCACCAGGAGCAGGGCGTCATTTGTGCTGGTGCACCAGATGGCTACACTTTACGAAAATGATCTTCGAGTAAAAAACTAAGCACTTATCCAGCAATTCGACGCCGCCCTGCGTGTGTGGGACGAACAGCGTGATGACAATCAACGTATACCAGCCGTGTTGCACAGCGCGTTCGCTGATCACGAATGCCAGATGATTGTCGACTTCATTCATAAATCACACGCCTTGTTGCAAATGTGCGTGCGACTGGGTTGATTGTTTGGCTTTTGATGTGGTTTCCTTGATTTTTTTCAAACACGTGAATCAACGGCGACGATCGATTATGCAAAATCAGCAGTCTTTATTGTAACACCAGATGTTTGACTGAATTGCGTTGGTACTGCGCGCACTGGCTTTGCTTTTGACAGCAGTTAATGACGGCTTGTGAAAATACAGGTTCCCAGACCGGACCTGTTTTATCACACCTTTTTGCTACATGTGGACACCTGGCACTGACGATATCCTGGCCAGAACGTAAAACAAGACGATACTGGCAAAATTGGTTCTGCAGGTTCAATGTTGAAACGGTAGCACATTAGGTATATAAAGTTTGAACATGAAATTCAGGCTGACATCCAATCCACCCACACAATCCCATCTACCAACGGTGCATGAAACGTCAGCAGGAAGCACAGCGGCCGACGACACAACGACAGCCCCATTGCCTGAGCCATCAAGGCCAATCATGCAATCAGACATGTTCCCGACTTCGACCGGGACCGAGGCGACGGACCGACCCGACTATTTCCATGCTCTGGACACAGCGGTGAACGCTATTGGACGACTCTATCCGCCGCAGAAAAAAATTGTGGAAAATGTTGGTTTACTCTGGATTTGAAGGGTGCTGTTTTTTGCCTTTTGTTTTCGTACGAACACACGCGAAAGACTGTGGTTTCTTTTATGCATTTGTTGAAGCATTGTAAATGCATTGGCGGGCTTTTGTTCGAATAAAGGCTGAAACGCACGAAAAAACATGGTTCGCCAGCCAAAGTCAAACTATTCACATTCTGGCTGGTTTCGCAGTCAATGGGTCAATATGTTTGCTCTTCCTGTGAATCACTTGCTTGTCATAAAAGCCATCCTTATGCATCTTTCAATAGTGCATGAGGATACATTTGCGCCACATATTTTGCAATGGGAAGCACACAAAGGGTCAGGGACTTTCGGTGGTATCGCGGTTTCCCCCATATAAAGTCACAGCTGAAAAGAATATAAAGTCGGAAAAGGAGAGCGCCCTTTATTCCGCCATTGCATAGAGATGTGGAGTCGTGTTGAGTTCTGAATATGGCTCGTGAACTTTGAGACCTTTGGGATAATAATGAGCTCGGTTGGTGGGCGCTGCGGCAGTCACTGTCAAACTCGCTTGGTTCGTGCTGGCTGGTAAACAGACAGCCTCTCTGACTGTGACAGAATAAATGCGGTTATCGAAATTGGATGTGTGTGTGTGTGGGAGTCGTGGATTTCATGAATAAATATTTTTTGGTTTCTGATTTCCTTTGAATATTTCAATGTTATCCTGACCCAACTGATTTACGATCGTCCATTTTTGCACATTTTATAACTTCGACTCCAGTTTTGGATGTTCAGTTTCCAGTCACATCACATCTGCTTTGACAGAGGGCCCAATGGAGACGGACCACAGTTCAGTTCCACTTGAGCTTATAAGGACAGATAAGGTGTTGCATACAAAGTGCGCCACCCCCTTGGTTATTCTGAGATAGAGGTTGTTCGGTACACAATGAAATTATGTACTTTATGTGAAACATCTCCCAACTGTACTCAATAAGTGCGCATGGATATGTAGGAAGCTTGCCCCAACGGAGCGGACAAAGTTATGATGTGTAGTGTAGTCTGTTATTCGTTTGTTTTATACGACTTGCATATACCGCAAAGCCAAGCACATCGTGGTGCCGCAATAAAATGTTTGCGGTTCTTCTCGTGATCTTAGAAAGATCTTTCTTACAGTGGTACAAGGACAAGAACTTTCCAAAGCACTTTCAGGTGCAAGAAAGTCTGCCAACGAAAAGTGTCGATAGCCTTTTGGTAGCCTCCAGTGTTACAGTGTGGTCATGCTCATGCATGCATGTACAACATCATAACTTATAGGAAGTGCGGCTCATCGCTTCATATGAGTTTCTTTTGAGTAAAGGGTGCTTGAGTGCCAAAACTGTACGTGACTTGACTGAGCTAAAGAACCGCTGATCTGCTGTTTTGTTCGTGCGGAATAGTGAAAAAAATTGGCATCATTTCACTTCCTCGTTCCTAACGGTCATTATATTTGAGAAATTGTCCTGTTTTTATTGATACATTGTATATTACTTCGTGCTAAATTCTTTCACATACAATTTAGAGCGTCTCCGACAAAATAATGAACCGTCGCACGCTACCTCTCGTCTACTACTACCCACCAAATGTTTCATGCGCTACCAACCCTCAAATCAGTCCCGGCCTTCTGAAAGGCCATCTACCAGCCACTTGTGCGCGAAACATCACCACCCAACCTCCTGATTACCTCGAAGCTTTCGAATTGACCTCCAGCACACCGGATCTGGTGATTCCTAACTCCAATTTCCTCCTCAACACTCCGACCTCAGCTAACAACAAGCGTCAGAAGAGAAGGAAACATCGCCGAAAGAAGGACTATTACACCCCGGGCGCCACACCGAACTTGCCACATCGGTCTGCTAGTGCCGTGCTGGCAAATTTCTCTGATTTGAGAAAACATCATAGTTATTGTGAAGAGGCGAATAACGTCGGACAACAGCATAAATCACCGCGCAACACCATATTCACTCCGCCGAAAATCAACATTTTGTCATCGTTTGCTAGTGCACTTGATTGTTCCACACCATCTCGTCGTAGGAATAAAAACACCAAACGACCATATACTATGCCTAATACACCGGTATTGTTGTGCGTGATTAACTGGCTTCATTTTTTGCGCTTTTGCCACGAATGACACCATTCAACATCAGTTTTGGGATTCAGGCATCTGATCAAACAGACAACACCCGACACATTTGTCTCAGTTGAGCTTATAAACGGTCTGAGAACTTTCTTCTTCCACTTTCAGACCCATCTGACAAACAATCTGAGTGAAGCGACGTTGTCCATGGACATTCTTACTGAGCAGCTCATGCAGGTAAATTTTATGGATGTTATCATTATAGTCTGTCAGAGTAATTGTAGTTTTGTCGCTATTGCGCAGTTCTGATCCCTATTTATGTTTTATTGACGTTATGTCAGCGAGTTTTGCCGTCTTGCCTGCTTTCACAGACGCCAGGTGCAGTGCACAGATTGCGATGTGACCATTTTTAAAGCAGTGGAGCTGATCTTTTTTCACTTACTGTATGCTATTCAGCCGATTACATGTGACACATCAATCATAATCCAGCTCACCTTCAAATTCAGGGAAGTGTCGTCTGGAGCCCCAATCGTCAACGCGCGCAGTCCACCCAGTGCCGTGCCATCGCCAGTACGGACCAATCACAGTCGCAAGCTGAGCACCAGCCAATCAAAGGCGTTTTGAAGTGGAGTGCGCCAAGAGACGTTTAATCGTTTAGTGGGAGGGGGGGGTGACTTTAATTATAAGATAGTTTGTGTACCACCTTATTTAGTCAAAAATTTAGATTGGGGGACTCTAATTTTAGCTATTAGTGGGAAGGTAATCACAATAAAAAGAAACTTCTAAACAAAACCGACAAAAAATTCACCAGTCCCGGGTGAGTTCGAAGAAAACCAATAATCGTAAGGAAATCTTGGTAGTACAAGCAAGTGATACTTGATGCGAAAGGCGAAAGTGGTGAGGGATTTGGGCTCTGGAGTTTTGGAGAGAGAATACACTATCAACAATTGATAAAATAATAACAAGGACTAGCCTACATTTCAATTCGTCAAGGAGATATATTAAGATCAATAAATAAGCTAAATTAATCTTTAGAGGTGTCAAGAAACATAATACGCTCCGGGAATATAAAAAGCTGACAAGGAAAAACATACCGAAAATAAGAGCTACCCAAAAGTCTTGTTAGAGTTGGAATCAAAAACTCATTCAAAATCAAAACAAACAACAATTATTCTTCGCTCGCTTGGAAATCGAACGTGGATTTTTGCACAAATATCAATGAAAAACCAATATGGAGAGGGTTTCGTATTCGGAAAGATACGATGCAAAGCAACAAGTTTGAATAAGTGTGTGTTAGGTTCGAACAAAAGTATAGAAAGCAAAGTGAACCAACCAAAGAGAGTCACGCCAATCAACAACTCAAGACGCCCAACCATAGGGAGGGGCCTGTCCATTCGCTAGAAAACAAAGAAAGGAACCAAACCAAAATGAATTATCCAAACCATACAGAACTTTCTAAAAAAAGTTAAATTTGGAAAGATTTAACCACCAAAAGTCGAATTTAACTTCAAAATGATCTTAATTCAAAAGTCAGACCAATCCTAACGTTGTGGATCGATCAGCAATTACCATCAAATCAAAAGGTCCCCTTACAATCGCAAAGCATCTAACGTATCACCTACCGGGCGCCTAGCGCCTAAAACAAGCGCCAGGGGACAAAGAACAGCAGAAAAATTTTTCAATAGTTTTAATTCGAGAAAATCCAAAGCTTTCCGCACAAACATGCTATATTATTTATGGCTTAATTTTATTTTGAAGGATCTTTGTTTACACGTTAGAAGAAGAAAGAAAAGAAGGAAAGAACTAAAAAAATGACGAGACCAGGGAGTAATAATATTTTTCGGCAATTTGCGGTCAAGGAAATAGCAAGATTATGTTAATTCAGGCAAGAAAAAACCGGATGGATATTTTTAAACCAATTAAGTGGTTTACAGGTATTTGAACAGTTTTACGTTGAGGCACAGTGAAATCGAATATGTCAATACAAAGTCAGGATCAAGCCATTTGAGGTATCTCCTCCATCCCCACATGCCCCACAACACTCAACAAGCATCTACGACGAATTAGGGGTGTTTGCTTCGTGCTCCCCTGGGGCCACTCTCTTGTGGTAACTCACTCGATGTGTTAGAAGTTTGACATTCACTTTACCATTGGAGTGTAGTAAGATTACAATTCGCCTAACAACAACGCAGGGAGACAAGCAAAAGGATGGATCAGAGTGGCAGCTGGGCGGTTTCCCGCTGAAAAAGAGGTAATTATACCAAAGATAAAACAGCAATAATTCTAGGAAAAACGAAAACATGGACAGTTGTCAGTGGGTGATATTTTCGAAACGGTGTAAAGGTCACTTGGGTGTAAAGGTCGGTGGAAAGCTCGGTCGACAGCTCAGTGTGATAGACCTCGGTGTAAACTTGAAACATTCCACGTTAATAACAGGCAATGTTTCACGTTTACACCGAGCTACGCCGACCGAGCTTTCGACCGAACTTTACACCGACCTTTACGCCCAACTGACCTTTACACCGTTTCGAAAATTCCACCCAGTGAACATTTTTTGAACTTTTGTTGACCACATCGACCAAGCATCAAGAGTTAATGTGCCACAATCAGAACATTGGTAGGTGCGGTTCGCATGACGTATGACAAACGACGCACTATTCACAAAATCACAACTATTACTTGCTGTCACCCATGTACAGTATGTACATATGTATGTATATGTAAACGAATGTACATTCCAGCGATGGTGCACTTCGCAGACCCCTTACTCCCTTGCCATTTCTTTCATTCTATTAATAGGCGAAATGTGAAAAAGCACGACCAAGGTTTCAGGCCACCTATGTACCAGGTGCTCAACCGAACCTGCTGCAAATTCATGCTGTAGGCCGACAGCGACTGATCAGCCGACAATATATCCGACACGGCTTCCAACTCTCTTTGCAACTGTTCGATGGCTCGATAGAAATCGTCACGATTCGCAACACTGTAGTTGATCAGTGATTGGCTGGTGCTCAGCTTGCGATCTGTTGATTGGTTACCGTAGCTGGGTCGTATGGGCACGGCACTGGGTGGATTACTGCGCGACGTTGCTGACGATTGGGCCGCTTCCAGACGACACTTCTCCTGAATTTGCAAGGTGAGCTGGATTATGATTGATGTGTCACATGTAATCGGCTGAATAGCATACAGTAAGTGAAAAAAGATCAGCTCTCACTGCTTTAAAAAATGGTCACATCGCAATCTGGTGCACTGCACCTGGCCGTCTGTGAAAGCAGGGCAAGACGGCAAAACTCGCTGACATAACGTCAATAAAACATAAATAATCAGAACTGCGCAATAGCGACAAAACTACAATTACTCTGACAGGCTATAATAATAACATCCATAAAATTTACCTGCATGAGCTGCTCAGTAAGAATGTCCATGGACAACGTCGCTTCACTCAGATTGTTTGTCAGATGGGTCTGAAAGTGGAAGAAGAAAGTTCTCAGACCGTTTATAAGCTCAACTGAGACAAATGTGTCGGGTGTTGTCTATTTGATCAGATGCCTGAATCCCAAAACTGATGTTGGGTGGTGTCATTCGTGGCAAAAGCGCAAAAAATGAAGCCAGTTAATCACGCACAACAATACCGGTGTATTAGGCATAGTATATGGTCGTTTGGTGTTTTTATTCCTGCGACGAGAGGGTGTGGAACAATCAAGTGCACTGGCAAACGATGACAAAATGTTGATTTTCGGCGGAGTGAATATGGTGTTGCGCGGTGATTTATGCTGTTGTCCGACGTTATTCGCCTCTTCACAATAACTATGATGTTTTCTCAAATCCGAGAAATTTGCCAGCACCACACTAGCAGACCGATGCGGCAAGTTCGGTGTGGCGCCCGGGGTGTAATAGTCCTTCTTTCGGCGATGTTTCCTTCTCTTCTGACGCTTGTTGTTAGCTGAGGTTGGAGTGTTGAGGAGAAAGTTGGAGTTAGGAATCACCAGATCCGGTGTGCTGGAGGTCAATTCGAAAGCTTCGAGGTAATCAGGAGGTTGGGTGGTGATGTTTCGCGCACAAGTGGCTGGTAAATGGCCTTTCAGGAGGCCGGGACTGATTTGAGGGTTGGTAGCGCATGAAACATTTGGTGGGTAGTAGTAGACGAGAGGTAGCGTGCGACGGTTCATTATTTTGTCGGAGACGCTCTAAATTGTATGTGAAAGAATTTAGCACGAAGTGATATCCAGCG
Source organism: Rhynchonema sp. JSB1_4 (assembly GCA_030248065.1). Classification (NCBI taxonomy): domain Eukaryota; kingdom Metazoa; phylum Nematoda; class Chromadorea; order Monhysterida; family Xyalidae; genus Rhynchonema; species Rhynchonema sp. JSB1_4. Next base: position 17,527 of record JASAMV010001111.1, read on the forward strand.
TATCAATAAAAAAAGGACAATTTCTCAAATATAATGACCGTTAGGAGCGAGGGAGTGAAATGATGCCAATTTTTTTCACTATTCCGCACGAACAAAACAGCAGATCAGCGGTTCTTTAGCTCAGTCAAGTCACGTACAGTTTTGGCACTCAAGCACCCTTTACTCAAAAGAAACTCATATGAAGCGATGAGCCGCACTTCCTGTAAGTTATGACATTGTACATACATGCATGTATCAGCATGACCACACTGTAACACTGGAGGCTACCAAAAGGCTATCGACACTTTTCGTTGGCGGACTTTCTTGCACCTGAAAGTGCTTTGGAAAGTTCTTGTCCTTGTACCACTGTAAGAAAGCTCTTTCTAAGATCACGAGAAGAACCGCAAACATTTTATTGCGGCACCACGATGTGCTTGGCTTTGCGGTATATGCAAGTCGTATAAAACAAACGAATAACAGACTACAATACACATCATAACTTTGTCCGCTCCGTTGGGGCAAGCTTCCTACATATCCATGCGCACTTATTGAGTACAGTTGGGAGATGTTTCACATAAAGTACATAATTTCATTGTGTACCGAACAACCTCTATCTCAGAATAACCAAGGGGGTGGCGCACTTTGTATGCAACACCTTATCTGTCCTTATAAGCTCAAGTGGAACTGAACTGTGGTCCGTCTCCATTGGGCCCTCTGTCAAAGCAGATGTGATGTGACTGGAAACTGAACATCCAAAACTGGAGTCGAAGTTATAAAATGTGCAAAAATGGACGATCGTAAATCAGTTGGGTCAGGATAACATTGAAATATTCAAAGGAAATCAGAAACCAAAAAATATTTATTCATGAAATCCACGACTCCCACACACACACACATCCAATTTCGATAACCACATTTATTCTGTCACAGTCAGAGAGGCTGTCTGTTTACCAGCCAGCACGAACCAAGCGAGTTTGACAGTGACTGCCGCAGCGCCCACCAACCGAGCTCATTATTATCCCAAAGGTCTCAAAGTTCACGAGCCATATTCAGAACTCAACACGACTCCACATCTCTATGCAATGGCGGAATAAAGGGCGCTCTCCTTTTCCGACTTTATATTCTTTTCAGCTGTGACTTTATATGGGGGAAACCGCGATACCACCGAAAGTCCCTGACCCTTTGTGTGCTTCCCATTGCAAAATATGTGGCGCAAATGTATCCTCATGCACTATTGAAAGATGCATAAGGATGGCTTTTATGACAAGCAAGTGATTCACAGGAAGAGCAAACATATTGACCCATTGACTGCGAAACCAGCCAGAATGTGAATAGTTTGACTTTGGCTGGCAAACCATGTTTTGTCGTGCGTTTCAGCCTTCATACGAACAAAAGCCCGCCAATGCATTTACAATGCTTCAACAAATGCATAAAAGAAAACGCAGTCTTTCGCTGTGTTCGTAGCATCCAAATTGCCGTACGAAAACAAAAGGCAAAAAAACAGCACCCTTCAAATCCAGAGTAAACCAACATTTTCCACAATTTTTTTCTGCGGTGGATACAGTCGTCCAACAGCGTTCACCGCTGTGTCCAGAGCATGGAAATAGTCGGGTCGGTCCGTCGCCTCGGTCCCGGTCGAAGTCGGGAACATGTCTGATTGCATGATTGGCCTTGATGGCTCAGGCAATGGGGCTGTCGTTGTGTCGTCGGCCGCTGTGCTTCCCGCTGACGTTTCATGCACCGTTGGTAGATGGGATTGTGTGGGTGGACTGGATGTCAGCCTGAATTTCATGTTCAATCTTTATATACCTAATGTGCTACCGTTTCAACATTGAACCTGCAGAACAAATTTTGCCAGTATCGTCTTGTTTTACGTTCTGGCCAGGATATCGTCAGTGCCAGGTGTCCACATGTAGCAAAAAGGTGTGATAAAACAGGTCCGGTCTGGGAACCTGTATTTTCACAAGCCGTCATTAACTGCTGTCAAAAGCAAAGCCAGTGCGCGCAGTACCAACGCAAGTCAGTCAAACATCTGGTGTTACAATAAAGACTGCTGATTTTGCATAATCGATCGTCGCGGTTGATTCACGTGTTTGAAAAAAATCAAGGAAACCACATCAAAAGCCAAACAATCAACCCAGTCGCACGCACATTTGCAACAAGGCGTGTGATTTATGAATGAAGTCGACAATCATCTGGCATTCGTGATCAGCGAACGCGCTGTGCAACACGGCTGGTATACGTTGATTGTCATCACGCTGTTCGTCCCACACACGCAGGGCGGCGTCGAATTGCTGGATAAGTGCTTAGTTTTTTACTCGAAGATCATTTTCGTAAAGTGTAGCCATCTGGTGCACCAGCACAAATGACGCCCTGCTCCTGGTGCATCGCCACCGCATATTTGTGAGCAAACAAGGTAAACAAGCAGCAAAATTTAGGCAGCTCAACCCGTCAGACATTTTATGTGCGATATCAGCTCCACACGTTGGGTTGATGATAACCATGACAGTTGAAACACACGCGGAACCGAAACAGGCGTCTCATCACCTCGTGGTTGGACTATACAGTATTCAACAGTTCCCGATCGAAACAAAAAACTCTACCGAAGAGTGCCCATTTCGACCTGTTTTCACAGACGGGCGGTGAGATGACAGGGTCATTCGTCAATGCGAAAGCTCTGGTACATACATAGTGGTCACGTAACCCCAAACACGAGCTGGCGATGCGCTGCGGCCAGTTCCAAGCAGCATGACTCCCAGACAACGTAAGTGACACAGAAGTTCAAAGAGCATAACCCAGCGACAAGAACCAAACAATCAACCCCCCACCGACTCACCGCGTCCCTGATCAACACCTGCGCCCTGTTCTTGTGCACGATGCTGACACAGCCGGGTGGTTGCATCCACGGTTCGCCATCGACTTGCATCGCGATCGGTTGCTTGCCGGTGATGGTGATGTGCACTTCGCGACACTGCAATCGTTTAGCTGCATTTGCATTCTGAGTTATGAACGTTTTAGATCTATAATCGGCATATTTTCATATGTTTCACACACGGTTTTGAGCATAAGTGGGTTGTCAGTTTGCTGTACAGCAGGCAACAGAGTTCACAAGGCGGCTAATGGTTTTGTCGTCAAATAAAGTCGTCGAACACATGAGCCCCAACTAAGCGCGAAAATAATACGTGTTTGGCGACAAAATGTGACGACATGATTTGACTACATAAATCCACAACGCAGACCAAACCTATGAACAGAAAGTTCATGCAAATAGTGAGCGTTTTTCGTTTCGAAAACAGCAAGTTTCGTTTTCTGGTATGACGCTTAACAAGCAACAGCCATTCGGTTGCGCTGCAGGGTCTATTCCGAATGCCACATCACTGGCTTGAATGATGTGTGGTGCTCCGTTTGCTCACATAATCCAGCGCAGGCAGCGTGCTTGTTTGAGAACAATCACACATGTTCCCACTTCTTTCCTGCCTCACGGGGCTGATCCACGGCATTGTTGCATTATGATCCAACTTTCGAAAAGAACTGTGACTATAGTTCTACTCACCTGCGCAATTCTATGATTCTGCAGTCTCACCACCCTGCTAGTTGCACAATGCATTGCACCATAGACAGCCACAACCTCCAGTATTCGATCATCAAATGACTGAGTACTGAACTGTCGTGCACCCCCTGTAGTTGAGCTGCCCCAGAAATTGATGCCGCCTTGATATGAAGGGATGTTGAGAATGACCAGGCCTGAATGGTACAGGGTTGGGAAGTTGGACTTTGTGAATTTGTTGTGTTGTTTTAGCTGAAGAGAAAGGGCCAAGCAAAGAAACATTGGCGGAAAACAGGTGCTTCAAATCGCGAAATATCATCGCCTGTATCAAACATGGTGACCGGCACTGTCTTGCTGACGTGAGTTTTTGATTTCAAAATTTGGTTGCATACCATTAATTTCGACCAGCGAAGAAGTTGTTTGCTTCTACTACTAAACAGATCACCCAGCTTGGTAACGATTACATATTTTACGCGCGAAAAACAAGCTTTTGCATCTGTTAACCTTGCAACGATGGCAACTTTATCCTTTTTCCATCACATCTGAGATGCACTCGTTGTTCCAGGTTACGGTAAGTTCGTTTCCACAATTCCTTGCCGCCCAACATACCGTACCAAATGTAGAGTTTACTTCGACTCCTGCATGTAAAGCAGAATAAAGCTTTGACTCTTAAAAAATGATAAAAGTAAATTTTCAAACTTGGCTTGATGCGTGTACTCTTCGCGTTTTCGATGGAATTCCATCGCGATCTTTGCGTCCAGCCCAATGCCGAAATAATTGTTCATCACGCACTTCTCTTTGTACATTGATCTGCAACAAATGGTAATTTTTGAGGTATTCCGTGGTTTCGACAAAATCACAAAAAATCTCACGTCGGGACATCAGCATTGGTCTTGATTTGTAGGTTGGTGTCCTCAAGCAGGTCGGGCAGCAGCACTGGTTCGGGAGATGCTGCAGTTTAAGGATATGAATGACGAACATCTATTTTTAGCGCTGATTTATATTCTAGGTTCAATGGATGATTTTTGTCCACGTGGGGTGTGCAAATGGCGGCGGTCAATTCCCCATACTTTCCGTTACAATTTCCGCTAAGCGCAAAACATTTGTGTTTAAAACAACGTGCTTTCAACATGGACAAAGTAAGGTGTGCCCATTTCGTCCTGTTATGGTATTGACAACGTTCTATATTCAGTGCCGTGTGGTAAAATTCGCTCCATTGTTAATGTCCACGTCTAAAGCCGAATGCTAAACACGCGCAGTTCTAAAAGGTTACGCACAGGTGCCTGCCTAGCTGGCAAGCTGTGTGTTTGCTGTCCGAATGTGTCAAAAGTAGATTTTCGGGTTTAGATCTATCCATTAAGTATGGGGCGTACCTCACTGCTTGGCAGTGAATTGGGAAATTTCCTAATTGCATAATAGCACCACCAGATGACCAAGTGACTCCCAAAAACATAAATTAGAACCATGCAAGAAACAAATTCTTCAACCAACCATGAAAACTCGACTCAAACGAGTGTTTCCGCAACACACTGCCAGGTATGGACGGTGCGAGCAACGAGGTGGCCCCGTGCTCATCAGTGACACACAACCCGGTCAGATTGGGTTCGCTCAACGGCTTGTTGGTCGGCATCGTTCGTTGTTGTTGCGCGTGCGACAGACACTTGTCATCGCCGGCAACGTGACGCGGCGTAGTACCACAACTGGGTGCACTCGAATCGTTGTCTTCTGAGAAGATGCCGACACCAATTGGGCGTGCTGGTTGGCATGGGACTGGTGCAATCATTATTCTATTTGTTTTTTCCACATGCGACCTATTTGCGCTACGAGCTAGGCATTGATTGTCTCGTCCACGTCAAGTCAGGTCATTCGCGGGCGAAACATCCCTCGCAAAATAACAAAGAAAAAAAATCAAGAACAAAGTTCTTCACTGTTTCGGTTTGTTGTTTGAATGAAAGTGCTGACAAGAATCGGTCTGACCAGCATACTGCGAAACATCATCAGTCATACCTACAAGTCACCACAACACCAGAATGCGTATTGATACAATATGCATCTGGGCTACGCACCTTTCTGTTTTGCCAGTAAAATAAGCATTGACGCATGATCGGCAATAACACCAACCCAAGCAAGTCGTACTAAGCAGCACTTCGTCTGCACTCGGCTCAGCCACAAGTTCAACTTTCACGATTGACGAATCAGCGTGCACTGGCTGCTCGTCACTGATTGGCTGCTGTTCGGGTGACTGTGACCAATCAGCGATGCCCGATGATGACGTGATACACACACCGGACGTGGTCGTGCCTAAACTTGCAAAAAGTGAAATTGAAGAAAAAATAATTTTTCGAAGGCCGAAACTTACTGGCAGCAGTGAGTTCGACTTGTTGTTGTGGACTGCTGAGTTGATCGGGCTCGGTATGCTCGATAGGTGATAACGGGTGGGTTGTATCGAATACTGCCCCTGTGAAACAGAACGGCATGAAAAGTAAATGTCTGCATGGCATTATTGTTTTATTCTTACACCAACATCGTTTTCATTTATTTTTTCTGTGGGTTGCAAAATTTCATTTATCATGAACGTCAAGGACGATGTATGTACGACTAATCAGCGCGCAACACATCTCAACGTCATTCCCATGTGAAACATCAGCGTTTTGATCACAGCACAATGACCGAAAAATGGCTGCGAAGCGTGTGTTCACGAAGGAAAAGAGGAAAAGATGGACGTTCCGCAGGCTCTCAGAACTTTGGTCCCGAGAACAACAGTTACCAGTTTCCGATTGCACGGTCGTTTCCACTTTCTTCACGGGACTGCTGGCTTTTGGCAACAACGGCTGTTTCTTTCGTGTGCCCCCATCGCCCTCATTTTCCCGTCCCGTACTCGAGCTGTCATCGTTCTGCACGGATGACTTATGGGAACTCGTTTGACTGTTGTTCAGTCTGCAAATTGTGAAGTTTGGAAGGTAATTATTTTCCAACATTTTTTCAACATCATGCCACATGCCGCCAAAAATGCAGTATGCCAGTTTGCCGCATTGATCACGGGCTCTCCATCAAAATACTACGTCAATACGATGTGGAACAACAACATGTGTCAACCATTCACAATTAGATACAAAGAGCACCTTCAACTACACCGACCTCTGTTGTGCCGCGCGTTGTCTTGTTCGTCTACTTCTACGCCGTACACTGGTCGGGCCGGCGTTTGTTGTTGTGGTCGCACTGTTGGATGCACATGTCGATGATACGATGCCACTTGTCTCTGACAAATAGAACAGAATAGGCCTAGAATAGCTTTTTCGAGATGTGGCAAATTATTTGCTGAGTTTTTCTTTTCGTTCAGCTTATTTTTCATGGAAAAAAGGTACATAAGCAATTATGATGGCCTCTCCCGAAATATCAAATATCTAAAACCTCAGCATCCACTGAACTGATACTGTCAGTCTGAGTCTGCTTATATCAGACTCAACAAGAACTGTTTCGCAGATGCTGATCAGGTAAACTCTATTTGCAAGATTAACGAGCAGAAATGTGCAGATGTGGAGGTGATCAGATTTTCTCACGAATCTAAGTTTTTTTGTTTTGTGTGAAGAATCAAAAGTATCGCACAGAAACCCCACTTTTCTTTTGTTCGAACCCTAAAACATCACCACCTCGACATCGCCATGATCCAAAATCCACATTTGAACAACAATTGGCTGGACAACTCCACTCACAGACAATTGTCTGATTCACCAAGGAGATCCAACCTGAATCCAACTGTTTCGGCGGCGGTAAACGTGTTTCCCTGCCATCCTGCACCACCGAGTCTGTGTGTTCAACAATGTCCCTCACTGCTTTCTTCAGACTGTTGGCTCGGATCATCAGTTGCTCGCGTTGAATGAAACGCTGCAATTATGATCGTTGATTGGAAAATTTCTGGCTTTTGCAATCTAAATGTATTCTTTCTGAAACTATATTTTCTGCATTCTATTTATTATTACTGAGATTATTTTCCGTTTTGTTAAAGCCCGATTCTGACCGAAAGTGACACAAGATTGCGTTATGTATGAGAACATGAAGAAACATTCTCCAGACGGTTAGCTGGCAGCAAATTTATCACATTTTTCGATTATTGACTCAATCATGAATAAGGGCGCACGGATACACAACACAATTTGTAATGCATCCAAAATGTAAATTCACCAACCCGATGTTTGAATCGTTCACTGGTGTTCGGTGACAAATCGGGCATGGAATCAGAGCTCGAATCCTCCGCTAGTTGATCAATGCCGCTTTCCTGAACACAAAAAGTTATACTCAGCAAAAATAAAGGTAAGAAAGTAAGAACCCCCCCCGCCCCCCCCCCCCCCCCCCCCCCCCCCCCCCCTTCCCAAAATAAAAAGAGTGACAAAATAAAAAAAATATTTTACCTCCAACTGCGCGCGATCCTGTTCTCGCAATGTCTCCTGCCGAAGTGCATTGAGCAAATTGTCTAGTTTCTGTTGCACGTGTGCGCACTGGAATCAAGTTTGATGACTAACACGAAGCAACACTTCATTTTATGCAGTACTTTGTTTAGTTTTCGGTGGTAAAAAAACACGTGTGTCAGTTTCCCGTTTGTACAAAACCAAAGTACTGGGTGCAGTAATGTTGGTCTGTTTCGCCCTGCTTTCGCAGACAGACCGAAGCGCCAGGGCTCGTCAGTGCGAACGCCTCTGGCAAATTTGCCTCCGAAAAAGCCTCACCAGCAGATCTTATTGCTGGCCTGAACGGTCAAAGGTCACTCTCGTGCGAAATACCTGATAAGCTGATTCCACTCCGCCGACTTCTCACAAACTGACAGCAAATGCAACGAACAAAACAATAAAAACCACTTTATATAAACATACCTTATCACTGATCAATTCCCCTTCATTGCTATTATCCAGCGCTCGATAAATATCGCCGACATTCACCAAAAACCCCTTCACCGTCTCACACAGCACTCTAAAACAATTAATGTTCTCTTCTGATTGATTTTAATACAATGAACAAAAACACAACTGACTTTGCCGACGAGAATGCAGTGGCATCATCATTCGCGACCATAATGCGCGACACTTGACTGGCCACGGAGGACTCGATGCTGTCGCGGGTGATCGGACCGTGATGGTACGGCGAACTGCCCTGCAATTGCAGTGAATGCCAGGCGGTTCTCTTGTGTCATATGTATTTATTTTTTGTTATGCGGATCCGTCCACTGTAATATCAAGTGATCAATTGCTTTCCAAAGCCCAACGACGACAACACCAACTTGTCTGCGATGCATAAAACGCACGAATATTTGAAACAAGCACAATATTCGCAAATTACCATTGGGTGCAAACGCATGCAGACATTTACTAACCAGAGATTTCGAAATCTTCCTCTCTTGCAGATCAGTGTTGTTCAGTATTGGCGCTTCGTATGCGAGCACACTCCAGCTGCAAAGTGAAATGATACTAATGACAGCCAACGTTTTTCAAACGCAACGATTTTTTGTTGAAACCTTTAAATTGTCGGACAAAGCCTTGGTTTGAAAATTGTTTGCTGTTTTCAAGATACGTCTTTTCGTTAGCCCACGGGAAGCAAGAACATAACAAGCCCCCCCAACTTTGGCATAGTCATTCTACGGTGAAACATCAGACACCAAAGAGCTGGTCACAGTGCACTTGGATTCCATTAACCAAAATACTTTTCAGCCAAATCAAACACAAAACATCCACTTACCGATCCAGCATAGCGGTATGGGCACGTTGATACCATTTCAATAACATGGGTAATCTCACATTGTCATCAAATGCATGACCCCAACCAAGCACACGTGACAAGTCGTTGCCCGTGCCAAGGGGCATTATGCCCACAGCGCACTGCAATGCAGAATATTGAAACATTATTGTGTGTGGTTGGATCGAATCTGCGCTGGTCACGTGATATTTTGTGTTGAAGACATCATGAGATATTTTTTTACTCACGCCACTGGCTGCAACCAGCGGAAATTATTGGCAGTAGAAATGTCCACACGGTCTCAATACGAAAAGGCCCGATCTGAACACCCAAGTTTGATGCGTTCTTGCTTGACATACATGTACTATTACGAAACAATTGTGATTGATAAAATAACCAAATGAAGAAATAACACAAAATGAACCAATTACCTTGTGATGCAATTGTAACCGATCAATAGCGGACAACACCCATCCGACTGTGCCGTCACCGCCGCACACCAACACACGGAATGTGTCGAATGCACTGAACAGACGCAGACTGCAATCGAATTGTCGCTTTTGAGTCTTTCATTATTATCGGAGCTTTTAATTATTCCGGCTTTGGTTTGTTTCTTTTCACTTGCAAAAAGCAAGCACGTTTGAGTGGTATCAAGAATGCGATGTGGACGAGTCGTTGCAAAAAATGTTCAACCAACCCAAAGTCCGGTCCGCCTTGCATCAGATCAAAAACCTGCACCGGATTCAGCAAACGCTTGAACTGCCGCAGCACACGGATGCCCTGGAGATATAAATGTTTCAGAAACAAGGAAGAAATACGATATCAAAAACTCAACATCAAGCACAGCACACTGTCTTGGCCGCGTAAAAGGCGAGCTCGATTTCGGAGGTGGTGTACTTGCAAATTGTAAAGCAAGAGAAAATCCTTATGCACCATCTTGTATTCTATAACTTATAACATTTTCCAAATCAGCAGCCACGTCTGAACGTTTCACTAATTTCCCACCTCCGAAATCGTGCTCGTGTTAGCTCAGTTTTACTTTATCTTGTTTGCACGAAGCATACACATTTCGAGATTTTCTGAGGCCAGTGGTTTCGACCAGCGTAAAAGTGTCACTGAATAACTTTCATGCTGTCGAAGCAAGTGACCTCAATACATCACAATAGAATACAACAGTCCGTGACCGACGCAGATCCCATCCGATCACAAAGTTTGATGCCCAAACAAAAGTTGTCAAGCAAAACACCATTAGCTGAACACAAACCTGCGTATCACCCGATTTGCTGTTGACAAACACAGCCAGCGGCAGAGCACCGCGCAACAGAAACGACGAATTGTTCAGACTGCATTGTGTGTCATCCGAGGTGGTCGGCGCACTGGTCGTGGTCTCGTCGGCCGGGAATGCATTCGCGTACAACTCAACTGAACCGTCTGGTCCGATCGAACTGAAGCACCACATTACTGATGCCACCGGTAAAAACCGAGTACATTGTATAATTTTTATTGTATTTCTCGCCTTCACTATTGCCGGTTGATATTATAAGTCAGAATCAGTAATATAGAAATACAGTATCCTCACAAAAAATACAACAATCGCACAACCAACCGTATAGCAACAGGCGGCAGCACACATTGTCTGGCGGACCCAAGTGGACATCGACTGGGGTACAACGGTCGACAAGCATGGTGTATGAACACATGGCACCACAGACATTGCCAGTCCTGTGTGTTGACGGGCACATTGACCAATTGGTGGAATTGAGTTTGTTTTCATGGTTGTTCATGTCGCATGAAACATCACTCATCAGCAGTACACAGAATAGAAACCTTACAGTTTTCCAAACATCGCCAGTCGTCATCAACGATACAGAAGTTTGACGGATTAAGTTTTTGGTGCAGTGTGTCAGTTATGAGTGCAATATTTCGTTAGCACGGCGACTCAAGTGGCCAACGCTACTTTCAATTTCTAAATACCAGAACACCTCGCTCATCCGATTGATAAATAAAAGTGTTTTGTGCGTGACCATAGATGTCGTTTTCTTCGGTCATGTGAGGGCCAGTCGCAATGTTCAACCAAAAGGGTGTAAATCTGTGTGCGATCAGCAACTTGTTTCTGACTAATTTCACAATCAAACTGTAAGCACCAAGCCATTGCTCATCCGAATTGAGCCCAAACTCCAGCTGGTCGCATCACCAACCTGCAGCCGCATCACACTGCCACACGACCCGCCACACAACTGACATCTGGCCGACATTGGCAGATTGCCCTCGATCCATTGATGGGGCATCATTGACTGCAAAATAGATAAACATAAAGGCAGTCGGGCGGGGGCCCCCCCTCGCCCCCGCACCGCCTCACCCCGCGGGAGAGGAGGGGTCGGGACCCCCCCGCTCCCCCCCTCGTCACACAGTTATCTGCGGCCAGCAAGCGGAATCTTCGTCCGCGCGCCCAACAACAAAACGGCGAAAGGTTGGTGGTGGCGGCGGCAAGCAGGAAAAAGAAAAAAAAAAAAAAAAAGGTCCCGACACTCCCCTTCCCACAAAAATACGGCGGTCTCGCCTCCCGCGGGGCCGGGGCACCCCCCTTACGTATACTAGCGGAAAAACCGTTTTTTTATATTTCGCGAAAAAAACCCGAAAAAACCGATAAAGAGCCGCCGTGTATAAGGATACGAGAAGCCCAAATGTGGTATTTTGTATGCATGTTAATGTTAGCACGGACATCACAGTGGTGTCTGTCTGTGTTTTAATGCTGACTATGACGAAAATCAGTGAAACAAGCCACATTGGCGTCGTCCGCGCGTTACCAAAGATATTCTGGAGAAAAATTTTTCCCAACTTTTGTCAAAAATTGGAAAATTTCGTGAAAAAAAGACCGATGTTTCATGGAGGCTGAGTTTTTTCGGTCTTTTTTCACGTCCCAGATGGACCCGGTTTTTTCGGCTTTTTTCGTGAAAAAAAAACGGTTTTTTTCATCCGCCAATATAGACATACGTGCTGTGCGCCCTCTTTATAGTGAAGCCCTTCCGTATAATGGTGAATCGTGAATATACTCTTCAAAGATTTTTAGTCCTAAAACTTTCGTTGCTCAGAAGAATAGCACCTAGCCCTCCATAAGACCAGAAAATGTTTTACTTCATGCACCAAAAACCAAAACCCTGTTGATGATTTGGTTTTATTTCTGTGAGAAATGAACAACAACTAAAATAAAACGCGAAAAAACATTCTGTGCTGGTACATGGTCCACTCAATGAATATTTTCATATCGGTCGAAAGTGCGTCACCTCAATCATGTCACTATAAATAGGGCAGGGCAGAAAAAGAGAAAGCAGACATTTCAACCAACCTTGACGAACGACGCATCACTATTGCAGTTGTTGACCAAAGCCAGAAAGTCACGATCATAATATGACATCAGTGAATTGAGGGTCGTCCATTTACACGTGGCTTCTAGTTTCACTGCACAACGTTTGTGCACTTTCATTTTGCACACTGAAACACAAATCGTAATCATGGAGACTAAAAAGTGGCGGTTGCTGAAATATTTGGTTGCTAAATATGGTCGTAAACATCCCCCACATATGAAGCCCAGAACTATGTCTGTCC
>JASAMV010001113.1:0-21831 GCA_030248065.1 Rhynchonema sp. JSB1_4
GGTGTTTTCAATGTGAATCCTGAATGTCTTTTTCAGCGCAAGTGCCGTCAACACGTGCCCCACCGCCCGACGTTACGAACACGAATGGTCAGACGAGTATTGTGTTGATCGGCAGTAACGAACGGACGCCGAAGCATGATGGTGGTCGATTGAATCAGCCACAGCATCGACATAGGTTGGATGATTTTTACGGTGATTTTTATCCGAATATTTGTGGAGTTCCCTGCAATGAATAACCACAAAAATGAAGCCCATCTCAACTGTTTACACTTACAACATTACTACATGCTGTTATCACATCTTTGATGTTATATTGGGAATTCCGCGCTGCTGAATGAATAAAGGCAATCTAGCCGCTGATGTTACCGCCGCGAAATCAACAGTATACCAGAGGCTGAGATGTTTCACCGCTTCTCGACTTAGACATGAAGCGATATTTACGTGGTTCAACACCACTAATTTCGGCCAGCATAAAAGATGTTCATTAGCTGTAGAGGAATAACTTTTACGCTGGTCAAAATTAGCGGAGCAACTCTATCTCAAACTGTCGCCCAAAGAAAAATTCTCTGCGTTATAAAATTGTGCCTCTTTAGAGCCATTCGGCTTACAGAGCACTCAGCTGCGTGGCATGAAACATTGAACTAAAGAAAAATCACTTCATGTATAAGTCGAGAAACGGTGCAATGGCTCAGACTCTCATATACTGTAGATTTCGCGGCGGTGACATCAGCGGCTGGATTCCCTATACCTGCACAGGAAGAAGACTCGAATATTTTTTCATCGTTTGGTCTCCGCCAGTCTACCAGATCGTAACGATGAAAATTTTGTCGCTGTGTGTCGGCGCCAAAATGATAAAACCAAAGTTCACTGTCCAGAAACATTTATGGCAGCCCACCTAAATCGTCGACCAATATTTTCAGCGTGATTGTTGGCGAGAGTAACGGCGCTGGCAGCGATAGTCCGCGTCAGGACCGAGGACGACTGCGGAATGTACAATCTGTTGACGACAGCCCCGATATTATGTACCAGAACACACAAACGGCGCTCACTGATCTGTCACAGGCGCCTGTGACTCCGTTGAATGATTACGCCAATGCACGTGAGTGGGGGCTTGTTGTTTTCTTTTCTTAAAATTTTTCTTTTGAGCTTTTAAACCGGACAAAATTCCCGTATTGTATGTCACGAACACACGTGCATACTTTTGTGTTTTTGTGGTCTGCTTGATGCAGGGCAACGCGCTGTTCATGTTCACCAACAGAATTGTGAAGAGAAGGAAAAGTTATTGAACTCAAACCTACATGTCAAGAATTTACGGCATTAGCTTTTACGCACAGCACAGATATGACTTGTGCCAATTGTGAGAATTTAGTAAGATTCACAACATGGATATCATGGATACATGGATTGACTACATGGATCGGAAGGTATCAGATATCGGTGTCCAAAAAGTATCGGGTATCGGGTACCGGCAGGTTTTCCCAAGGCGGGCATTACATTCAAGGCGAGCATTACATTTCTCGCGTTTCAAAATACTCAATGGCTATCGCAAGAAATCACGCTCGACGTTTGCCTGAAACCTCACTTTGCTATAAAGACGGTGTTTTTGTTGGTATTTTAGGAGTACCGGGTATAGGGTTATTTTCGAAGTATCGGGTATCGGCTTTCTTATGAACTATCGGGTATCGAGATCAAGTATCGGTTGTCGGTTACCGGAATACCCCACGATCCGAACTCACTGCCTGAAAATACGGAGGAGTCGAACTGAGAATACAGGCCTTATTTATGCAAGTATTTAAATTAATTTCAGTGATTCGTCCGCCAAAAGTGTCTGTGAAAATTCAACAATTGCTGAACACGCTGCAAGTGGGTGGCTTTTTGCGATTATTCTTTTCGATTTTCCAAAAAATCACCGTTTGTTCTTGCGTCTGAGCTCAGAAAATCCAGGTTTGACCCAGTTTATATGGCCGGCTAATCATAAAAACGTCTTTAAAAGGCGAATTCCTGTGACTCTTTCCCGCCATTAGACCCCCGGAGCAATAAAGCAGTCAACTGGCTTGTCTTAATGTTTTGACAATGTGCACCACTCGCTCTGTGTGTGTTTGTGTAAAGTTTGGGTCTGATTTTATGCGGTCGCGTGGTGTTTAGCAGCCAGTCAATCCTGGTGAGAGTCCGACTCAGAAGTTGGACGCTTAGCTGGTCCTGGGAGGTCTATGGTGTTCGCTAACTGAGTTCGTGGTCTTTGTTGGTTGGCTTTTGTTCATTTCTGGTTCTGGTGTCTTGAACCGTTTAGGTACTTGAGATTTTTTGGTTGATTCTGAACGTTGTGGTGTGTGTAGCTCTGTGCGTTTCTTCGCTGCCTGACATATTATGATGGGCCACGAGTTGGTGGCCGCATTTTGAACGCCCAGTTCTGGTGTCAGTTTTACAATTTTTTTGTGCAGAACTGGAACCTTGTTGTTGGAGCAAAAGTTGGTTGCGGCTGTGTGTGTACACATGTGGTGAAACGTCACAACAAATGCTCCCGAACGAAAGTTTATGCGCGCCATTAAGCATCTGCGCGCCACTTAGCAGCGCAAACAGTTTGGTCATCTTGGAAGACCGAATCAGCCTGTCAAGCGGTTTATTGGCCACATTTGATTATTTGTGTGCGCCATCAGCGCAGCTACTAAATGCCCTAATAGATGGCTACTGCTAAGTGCCACATGGAGGGCCGTGACAGCAGGACTGGATTATTTGTGACATGCAATTGTTGTTGCTGCTGCTGGTTCTGGGCGCTGTTAGCCAGAAACCGTGCAGCCTGTTTTCGGACTTTGTTACTCCGATCAAATTCAAATAAAGATCAATTTGGCGAAATTTTTATCCGCAAATGCTTCAACTGGAGAGCGCCATGAATCCTCTCATCTGGGCGTGCTATATTGTGCTGCAGCAGTCGAGCGTAAGTTTGAGATTGAGCGCGACTTTTTTTCGAGAATTTGTTTCGATAAGAAGGTGGGCTACCATAATGGGTTTGATCTGGACCTGTTTTGCTCCATGTTTCGACCTGTTTATGCAGACGGGCGGTGCACCAGGATATCGTCAGTACGTGCGTCAATCCCCCACATCGCCATATGACCTGCTCAAAAGCACCTGCGAGCTTGGTGTTCAATTTTCAATGCTGCTTGTCAAAATCCTGAAGAATTGATGTTCAAAGCTTGTGATATGAGACCTTGCGCATTTATATATAAACGAAGCTCATGATATAATAATCCAGCACCCACCGTTTGTGAATGTAAACAATCGTGCATGTGCGGCATGTGATCTGGTTTGGGCTCTGAGTAGCATCTGTGTTTGTGTGTCATTATGATATATGAAATTGAATGATTAGCTATAAAGCTCTGGTCTTTATATGTTTCTGACATTTGGAATGTTTTGGCTACACAGAAGCACTGTCGTCGGAATTCAGTGTGTGGCTTGCTTGCGACTGCGAGCGCTCACTGTTTGGAACTGCAACGTTCAATTGAATGTGAATCCTTTGAAGTGCAATTTATTTTCTCAGTGCCGTAATTTCTGTGATCCGTGAAATTCGCAGCACTGTTTGTTTTGTTTGTTATTGTTGCAAATGTAAGCGTTGCACGATGTTTGTGTGTATGGTCGTGGTTTTGACTTTGAGAGTTTAGCGGTCCGGTACATATTGCCTTTCTGTGCAGTTGACTCCCGTTAATATTGACACTACGGACACTTGAGCTCGTTAAAACAGTAAGTGGTCTGGGATGGTGTACTAGGGATACAGTACACAATAAGATAAATGCGGTATTGCTCGGTGTGCAGGTTAGTGCATGTCGTCCAGCCCGGATTATCGGATACCGTGTATCTGACGTGTATATAGCGACCCTTTTGTACAAAGGGTACTCAAATACCAATGACAATGCCAATACAGGTTGGTATTAACGGTTGGTGTACCGACACGATTAGAAGGATAATGCAAATGCAGCTTTGGAGTGTGTTGCGCACCTACCTTTTATCTGCTACTCTGTCCTCAAACTTGATCGACAGCTGGTACTTGTACTTCACAACGTGTTGAGCTGGGGCTTGTATTCTCGAAACAACTGTGATTGAGTTGTTTTTTACTTTTGCTCTATGGTAAGATTTTGCCTTGTTTCTTTCACGTCATACGTGTTGTAATAGCGGCGGGTTCAGCAGGCAACACACGAATGTTTGGAGAGTACCAGCGTTGGACATTTGACTTGCCGCGTACAAATCTGGGTGAGGCACACGCCCATCGCTGCCTGGCAGGCGGCCTGTTGTGTTTTTTTATTTCGCCCTCCTTTCTCTCTTTTATTATTTTCCTGTGGATGTTGCTGTGCGTGTATTGTTGTGTGTGAACAACGTGCCCCATCCTGCCAGCTGGTGTTTTGTTTTGATCTGATTATAACCTACAACAGGGCCGAAAAAGTCTCGCACATGTTCTGTTTTAGAAATGGCTTCCCCTCACTCGGGTTTCAGGATAAAATTTTTTTTGCAAATAATCCTGGTTTGACTTGGTTGGATAGAGTCACATCGACTTTAACACACGCGTGGAGGATAGGCATGCACACTGGTTCGGTACATGGTGTTACGTTGCATCGCGTGTCAAAAGTTGTAATTTCTTGTTCTTGGCGTTTGTGCGTGCGTCCTGTGAAAGGTGGATTGTTGTTTGTGTTGCATTTACAATGTGCAAACCGCATGATAAATAATACTCAGTTGTTTTTGACACCACCCGAAAACTGTTAGATTTTTCATGGGTCTTTCCTTTCATACGTGGTTTGGTTTGGCCGTCTGACGTTTTATGGTTATTCTGGCGACGTTTGTACGTCTCTCTCTCCCGCTGTGTGGTGGAATGTGCAGCAATTTGATTTGATTTCTCACACACGTTTTTGTAGTCATGATTTTGCACGGTTTTGTGGGCGCGAAAAATTTTGTGTAAACTTTGTTGCAGCTTGGAATTTAGAGATTCCTCTTGTTGGTTTTTTCAAAATTCAACTGATGAACGATGCCAACTGCGGCGAAGAATTGAATAACTGGCTGTGGAATGGTTAGTTAGGCTTATGCAAGGGCGCTTGCGCATTTGCGCGCCGACCTAGCTATACTTCAACACTTCATGCTGACGCGCAAGCGCACGTGCATTGTGACGTCCGCTTAAAGCTACTCCACAATCGAATGCTGATCGCGTTTGTTGGCGGCCATTTTTTCAGAAAGTGAAGACGAGGGTATCAGAAACCAAGATTTAGGACGCAAGGACAAACGGTCATCTAATTAAAGTACACATGCATAGATTCGTATATACGTAGTTCGATGCGAAACTTTTTCATACAAAACAGTTGTGATGTTTCAGAAACCGCGAAAGAAGCCGCTGGCCGAGTATTATAATGACGATGATGCGGAGCTCGAAGGTAAGTGTTGTTTATCAGTTTGATAAATATTTCAGTGTTTTGTTCATGAAAGGTTTTTTCCAGCAGTTCAGTTACGGTGCCCTTCCAGGCCATGTTACAATGCACAAGCACTTTTTGCGTTTTTTTCACGTTTTGTTTTTGGCTCAGGCGTGGGCTCGCACTCTCCTGTATCAAAACACTCAGTGTAGGCAAAGCCTAAGCCCAACAACAACCGGGGGTCCTACGCCTTAAAATGGCCATTTGTTGAAAACAAAAAAGTAAAACCAACTTCCTCCCCTTTCAGCACTGGCGGAGCAGCCAGATCCGACAGCCCCGCGACCGGAGGGTGCAATGATCAGTCCAGCCAGGGGCGAGGCAGTGCAGGTGGCCGAGGACCGACCGAGATCCCTGGATGCGGCATTGGCCAAGTTCGGTCAGGCATCGGGCACTGCAAAGCTGCCCGTTGCCACCGTGCTGGATCAGACTGGCCGACCTGCACTGTCGCTTACTTATGGTGCGTGGTGGGTGGGGATTGGCTAATATGTTATGGTCAATTGTGCAGTGCTTTTGTTTGATAGTCATGAGCAGGCTTAAATTCGCGAAAGCGCACAACTACACAAACCAGTTGTTTAGTTTGGCTGCTGCAAGCATTTGCCACTTTTAGAGGCCCCGTTTTCTGCCAGGAGTTAACTCCAACTTAACTCAACCTTCAGACCACTGTTGAAGCACGTTTTCCTACTAATATGTAATTATGATTGTATTATCTTGATATAATGTCGCGGGAATTCGTATTTTCGACTGGTTACATTTTGAGCTTATGTTTCACGCCCATACGACTCTACAGCCAAGACACTGGCACGATAATATCGCAGCCTTTTAGTCAGTCAAAATTGAATGATTTCCAGCCAAACTGCTCTCGCGCGCAACCAAAGTGGCGCACTTGCTGTTGCACAAGCTGCACGCCAGTGTCACGAATCCGACCAATCATCGCACAGAACAACAGCCATTGGTCAGACCTGGCGATCGGGTAGCGCTTGTGTATCCGAACAACGATCCCCTGAATTTCATGGTGGCTTTCTATGGATCGCTACTGGCCGGAGTGATGCCCGTGCCCATCGAGGTGCCCATGTCGAAACGGGTTAGTCTCGGCGACGAATGTGTCCTTGATATGTCAGGGTCAGGGTATTTGTTATTGCTTGTGAAATTCTGGTTTTGTCATTTTATTTTGGATAGTTGATAACGTGACACGTCTGGATCTGCGTTTGCACACGGGCGTTGCCCGAGGTAATCAGTTGTTTGAATTGAATGCAATGACTCAGGGCTAAAGTGAGATAAATTGAACGATGGTATACCTGGCGGTGATGGCGAACATGCGTCACCAAGTGCCTAGCTTTGAGCGTACAAACATGATAATGTTCGGCGATTGGCCGTTTATGGCGAGGATCGTTTAGCGTTGCTGCGTTGCGGACCGAACGCTGACAACAATTTCTCAATACACAATTCACGACTCAACCAAGAAACGTAAAGCAAAACTAAACATTCTCTGTGCGCGGAAATGTTTTCTGGATTGCTTGTTTGTGACGATGATGTTTGTGCGTTCATTGGGTGCTGATCGCAAACTCAAATGAAAGACAACAAAAATAAATTTCAAATATAATACAAATAATCTTCAAATTGACAGGACGCCGGTATCCAGCAGATCGGTTTCCTGCTCGGCAGCCTCAGCGTGCGAGTGGCGTTAACGTCGGATCTGTGTCTGAAAGGGCTGCCGAAATTGCCAAACGGTGAAATCGAGGAATTCAAAGGTTTGCTCTGGCTTTTTTCCCTTTCTCACATGGCGTTTGTGCTATTCGACTGACGAGCTGGGGGCACAAATGTCACGCCGATGGTCTCGAATACCCTGCGAAACCTGGGCATAGACAGGATCTGGAAAATGTTTTCTGTCAAATTATTTCTCGAAATAATTTGAATTCAATTTTGGTTTTTTCAGTTTCAAATGCGATTCTATCATGCTCTCGCATTCTTTTTGACAATTGTTCAGAAAAACATTATTTTTGTTATCGTTGTAGGCTGGCCAAAATTATCCTGGGTTGTGACTGAACACATGCCAAAACCGCCGAAGGACTGGAAACCACCGGCGAGGCTGACCGATGACACTGTGGCGTATGTCGAGGTGACTGCGTTCTCTTCATTTGCATCTTCATTTATTTTCTCTTCCATTTTACTTGCCGTTACAGTATTGTTCGGACAAAGAGGGCAGTGTGAAGGGCGTATGCACTACTCGAACCTCAATGATGGCTCATTGCCGTGCGCTCAGTGCTGCTTGCGGATACAGAGAAAGTTGGTGCCATTAGCGTTTTGAAATTTTCGGTGATTAAAAAGTTTGCGTGGCTTTCTGCTGCGCGAGTCTGCAGATAAAATGTCGTTCTCAGCGATATCGAACTTAGTGATCGGATCGGATGTGATCGCACGTGACCAAGATAGATCACATCCGATCCCGATCCTTTCATAAAGTTAGACACTCCATGTCTTGTTGGTTTCAAACTGTTTTCCGGAATCTGAGAAACGTTTCTGAACTAGCTTAAATTTATTATCTAATTTGTTTGCTCTTTTGCTACATTAGCAATCATAAAACGCTCCGAACAATGTAATTTTCATATCAACATGAATGACCAAACATATAATTTTGTACCATTTTGCGAACTGAAGCTTGTTTCAGACGAAGTAGTCGTCTGTGTGCTCGACTACAAGCGAGAGACCGGACTGTGGCATGGCGTTTTATCGGTGAGTTATTGTATTTGAAAATTACAAAAAATGGCGTTTGTACGTACATCCAGGGACGAATTTCACGGTGATCAACTCGACACCAGTCATTTTCTGCCATCATTGCGGATTGGTAACCAAAAACACCCTATCCACTATTGATTAAAAACAGGGTGTCACTGTATGGAGGGCCAACTAAGAGCACACCATTATATTTACAGAGCGTTCTCAACGGCATGCAAGTCATATTTATCCCATATGCCCTGATGAAAATCAACCCATCGTGTTGGATGCACATGGTGACCCGATTCAAGGCCGGTGTGGCCCTGGTCAAGTCAAGGGATCTGCATTGGGGATTACTCGCCACAAAGGATCACAAGGACATCAACCTGGGCTCGCTCAGGGTACTACTGGTGGCGGACGGAGCTAATCCTTGTTAGTGAGAAGGATTATTATTGGGAAAAGGTTGTGACGGTAGTTTTTTGGGATTAACACTTTGTCAAGCTGTTTGGCCTTGTGCATGATTTTTTTGTTTTTGTCGAGTGCCAAATGCGGAAAAATTAAACTTTCAGATTATTCACTGGCAGTGTTATAACCTGTTCGAAACATTTTTTATGCAGCTTTGTGATATAGGTTGAATGGGACCAAATTTTCAGATATTGTAAAAATTACAGCATGAAAATTTCAAGAATGGAGCATGTCCTGGGGGCAGAACGCAGCATGACATGTGGCTATTCAAGAACTATGACACAATTTTTTTGAAATATTTTTAGAATTAGATATGCGCGGCGTCTGCTGTCCGGCCAAAGTCGGTTCTGTCTCCATCCAGAAAATTAAGCTGGAGTTATACTTGTCCATTTTGGGCTTGTAGACAACGAGGACAAATTTTTGTTTGAATCGTATTTTGTGATAGCGTTGGGTCACTAATTTCGACCAGCGTAAAAGTTGTTCCCCTGCACCAAATGAACAGCTTTTACGCTGGTCGAAATTAGTGCTCAAAAGCTATTGCAAAATATAATTATATCAAAAATTTGTCCTCGTTGTCTGCAAGCCCAAAATGAACAAGTATAATTCCACCGCACATTCGGGCTTATTGTTTAGTCGTCATCGTCAACACAGTCAAACCCACGCAGCCCTAAATGACCGCCGGGAAATATACGTGTTAAGGCCTAACTATACTTCGTTCTCTCAGAGAACAAAGAACAAATTCTCGCGCGCTGATTGGCTGTTGAACATACGTGGACCAATCAGCGCGCGAGAATTTGTTCGTTGTTCTCTGAGAGAACGAAGTATAGTTAGGCCTTAAAGGGGTGGTGCCACTTTTCGGGTCGTGTCTTCAAATCCCGTTCAAACTTTGTGAAAAAAATCTTGATGATAAGGTTTCCTTTCTAAATTCCAAGGGTTAGGCCTAAAAGTGCACAAATGGTCAGATACGAATTTTTCAAAATCCGATTTTCTCCCCGGTTGCGAGAAACTAAAATCGCACGAAAATGCCAAAATCCTGAATTGAAAAGGAGAGAGATTGAACACCTCGACTTAAACCATAAAACGACAATCTTTGTTTTGTCTTGTTCGGCTGGCTTGTTTTACGCACTGAGCAGCGTTTTAAGATTTGTTTGCTGCGTGATTCGTTTTACTCGACGTTTATTTGCTACAATCATTGACGCGACAATGCTCAATTCACCGGTTAATCGACAGAATATGGCGATATTGGCGGTGGCCTGGCCGGGACTGGGCCGGCCGAGGGCCGACAAAAAGTTTGTTTTGTTTTTATTTTTTGTTGCTTGTTGAGGTCTCATTCGCGCCAGGATTTTCTACTTTTGGGCCGGGGAGACCCAGTGTAGTTCCTGGTCCAGAGGGGGAGATAGCGGACCCTCCGTTTTTTTCGGAGGGGGAGATAGTGTACCCCCGAGCCCCGAGGGGGGGAAGGGGGGGGGAAGACCCAAATTCGGGAAAAAGTCACTTTTTGAGGTGGAAAATTTGACCTATTTTTGCCCCTTTTTGGAAAAAATTCTTCATAAAAAGGGTATTTTGGCGACTTTTGAGAATATTGACCTGAAAATCACACATTTTAGGCCTAAAAATGCCCATTTTAGGCTTAAAAATGCCTATTTTAGGCAAGAATTGGGGGAGATAGTGGGGATAGTGTACCACCCGGAGGGGGAGATAGGGGGATAGTGTACCACCGGAGGGGGAGATAGCGTACCCGAGGGGGGACCCCCTCCCCCCCAGGAACTACACTGGGGAGACCCAAATTCAGGAAATAGTCACTCTTTGAGGTAGAAAATTTGACCGATTTTTGGCCCTTTTTGGAAAAAAATTTCCATAAAAAGGGTATTTTGGCGACTTTTGACAACATTACGACCTAAAAATCGCCCATTTTCGGTCTAAAAATTCCCATTTTAGGCCTAAAATTGCCCATTTTAGGCAAAAGTTGAGGCGGTTAGTGTACCTGGCGGCTGGCGCGGCGGTTAGTGTACTGGTGTACCTTGGTCGCGGCGGTTAGTGTACCTTAGTGGGGGCGGGGGACCCGGACCCCCTCCCCCCAGGAACTACACTGGTGGTTGGGACCGGAAGCGTGAGAGGTATGATTTTGGTCACCCAAAAATGCGAAAAAACACCGTTTTTGTGATACAATTATGGCCAAAAAATGACGTAAAAATAGTACTTTCACCAAATTTTCGCCGTGGGTTTGCGCGCTGCGCGCGATTTTTGGGAAAATAAGGTCGAAAAACACCGATTTTTGCCTTAAAAAGATATAAAATTGCTTGTGAGAGGTATGATTTGGAGTTGTGAGAGGTAAGTACTCAACCCCAACCCCCTCGGGTTTTGTGGTTATTTTGGCGACTTTTGAGAACATTGACCTAAAAATCACACATTTTAGGCCTAAAAATGCCTATTTTAGGCCTAAAATTCGCCATTTTAGGCAAAAATTGGGGAAATTAGTGTACCCGGAGGCAGTGCTGTGGCTACTTTGGCGGGGCGGGTAGGGTACATAGGTGGAAAAAATCGAGGCGGGTAGGGGGTACTGTACCTGGGATTTTGGGGGGGGAAGATTTTTCGGGGCGGGTAGGGTACAACACAAGTTTTTTCGGGTGCCTGTTTCTATGTACTAAAAAGTACATATATCGCGCGCAGCGCGAGATTTTTTGCACTTTTTAGGGTTTTCGGTCGAAATTTGGGCATTTTGACCGAAAAATCGGCATTTTGAGGGTAAAAATCGGGGCGGGTAGGGTACCAGGGCGGGGCGGGTAGGGGGGTAGGGTACCAGAGCGGGGCGGGTAGGGGGGTAGCGTACCAGGCCGGGGCGGGTACGGTACCATTGGGGGGGACCCCCACCCCCCCAGCCACAGCACTGCCCGGAGGGGAAATTAGTGTACTAGTGTACCTTGGTCGGGGAAATTAGTGTACCTTAGGGCAGTTTTGGAGGTACTCTGGAGGGGGGATACCTACTGTACCGCGCTCGGAGAGGGGGATACCTACTGTACCAGCAGTGTAGTGGCTGGGGGGGGGATGGGGGGGGATTCCCCCCCTAAGGAGTAGGTACCTTGCAACCACCCCTTGGGGGGGGATGGGGGGGAAGGGTAGGTACCTTGCAACCACCCCGGAGGGTACCTTGCAACCATCAATTTATGGTTTTTATAGGCAAAAATGGGTGTTTTTCGACCTGAAAACCCCAAAATTCGCGCGCTCCGCGCGCAAACATCCATATAATAGGTACTTTAGGCAAATTTTCGGCCAAAATGCAAAAAAGTACCTATTTTTCGGCCAAATTTGTAGTATAATGCATGCAAAAAACACCCTTTTTTCGGACCTCAGGGGTACCTTGCAACCTTCCGGAGGCTGGGTAGGGGGGTACCTTGCAACCATCTGGATCCATCCCCCCCAAGGGTACCTTGCAACCATTTGCCTGCCACTACACTGTGTACCAGAGCCGATGGCCTGGGGGTTATGTACCTAGGGGGGTTTGGGGGGTTAGGTTTTTGGGTGAAAATTTTTAATGTGTTTATTATGTGTGGAATCGTGTGAAAACGTAGTATTTGCGCGCGTAGCGCGCGAATTTGGGGTAATTTGAGGTAAAAACCACTGATTTTACACTAATTTTGGCCATTTTGGTCAAAAATTGGCACTTTTGGGGCAAAATCGGGGGGCCGATACCTACTGTACCGGGCTGATAATCGGGGGATACCTACTGTACCATGCCAAACATCGGGGGGGATACCTACTGTACCAGGCGAGGGGGATACCTACTGTACTGGGGAGCTACCCCCCCAACCCCCCCACCTCCAACACTGCCTTAGGGGGTCCCCTCCCCCACCCAGGAACTACACTGATCTATCGTCAACACCCTGACCAAGTACTATCACTAATTTCCCCAATTTTTACCTAAATAGGCATTTTTAGGCCAAAATGTGTGAGTTTTAGGTCGATGTTGTCAAAAGTCGCCAAAATACCTTTTTATGGAGAATTTTTTCGAAAAAGGGGGGAAAACGGGTCAAATTTTCCACCTCAAAAAGTGGCTTTTCTTGAATCTGGCTCTTCCCCCCCGTGTAGTGGCGGGCAAATGGTTGCAAGGCAGTGATGTAGTTGGTCCGAGCAAGAATTCTAGCTAGCTGGAGGGGTCCGGCACAAGAAAGCTGGCTAGCTAGTCGCGTACACCGATTTGGGGGGTATTGGTATTGGTATAGAAGTCAAAAACAGGGGTATAAAAATTATACGAAATTATGCTAAAATAAGTCTTAAAATGCGTATTTTTGTGCACGTGTGAGAAAATTTGAACGAATTTGACCATTTTGGCCCATAAAATGGTCGTTTTGGCACTAAAATCAACACTTTTTTATTTGATGACCGCAGCAAGAAAGCTAGCTAGCCAGTTTGGGGGTATGGGTTTCGGAACAAGAAAGCCACCTAGCAGTTGGGGGGTAATACCCCCCAACTACATCACTGTTGCAACGTTCTCTTGGGGGGATGGATCCAGATGGTTGCAACGTACCCCCTACCCAGCCTCCGGAATGTTGCAAGGTTCCCCTAGGATCCGGAAATAGGGTATTTTTTGCATGCATTATACTGCAAAATTGGCCAAAAACGGTACTTTTTTGCATTTTGGCCGAAAATTTGCCTAACATTTGGAGGTTTCCGCGCGGAGCGCGTAATTTTTGGGTGCTTGAGGCACTGGTGTCGTTGAGAAATCGAAATTTTCCCATACCCAGCCCAATTTTCTGAAAATTTCCCATACATACACCAAAAATCAAAAATTTCCCATACCAGGAGGGTTTCTCCAAAACCTCAAAAATTTCCCATGCTAAAAAATGACCCCAAAAATTTTCTAAAAGTACCAAAAATTGGTCTAAAAAGTGCTTAAAACAGAGTTTTCTTGCGGCAGCTATCGATTTTTGACATTTTTGGACAAAAAATTGCCAATTTTGGTACTTCTCGGGGTCAAAAAGTAATTTCATAGGGGTGCTTGTTCCAAAAGTGAAAAATTTCCCATACCCCATACCCCCGGCCGATTTCCCACACCCCATAGCAGGGGGTAACCCCCCTAACGACACCACTGGTTTGAGGCCAGTGTTGGAGGTACTCTGGAGGGGGTACCTATTGTACCGGGCTCAGAGAGGGGTTTTACCTACTGTATAGTAAATTTCTAATTTCATTGCCTTGTGCATTTTTACAGACGCAGGGAAACTCCCGTTCGAAGTTGAGGCAGGCAAGAAGCTCAACACACAGTCAACGAGCCACGCAGCTGGCTCTTGTGCGTTTCGAATGTTTCAGCCACACAAGCTGTGTGTGTCAGCTGCGTGGCTTGTTCACTGTGTGTTGAGCTCGTTGCCTGCCTCGACTTCGAACGGGAGTTTAGCTGCGTCTGTAAAAATGCATGAGGCAGCGAAATTAGAAATTTACTATACCATGCCAAACATCGGGGGGATACCTACTGTATTTATATGGAGGTGTGAGCGGTGAGTACTACCCCCAACTACCCTCTTATTTTTCCGAAGTAAGTATGGCGAGGGGGTGACCTTACCCCCCAGCCACAGTACTGATCTCAGTGATACCAGGCAGGAGGAACACACTCACAACCCCCTAACGACGCCACTAGTTCAGAATGGTGTGCCAAAATGGCACAATAAATGCAAATGATCATACTTGCTGCACTGCCTTTGCATTTCGCGCAGGACAATCTATTCGAATGGCACTTCACCGTTCGTGGACCGCCGGACACCGATTTCGACGGTGGAATATATCATGGACGTATTATTCTGCACACCGAATATCCTATGAAACCACCCAGCATCATGTTGTTGACGGTAAAATAATTTTGTTGTGTTATTTTTAACTTCCATTCAAATTTCTTTTCCTCATTGTTTTTTCTGCGCTTGGTGAAAAACAGACTTTTTTGTTTTTTAGCCCAATGGCCGCTTTGAAACGAACAATAAGATCTGCTTGAGCATATCTGGTTATCATCCGGAATATTGGCAACCGTCCTGGTCAAGTGAGTGCGCGTTTTTTTAGCTTATTGTCAGTTGTACCATGCTTTGACAATTTTGCGTGCTGAGTTTCGTTATAATGTTTGAATGAATTGCTGAGGGCGGACTAGATTGAGCCTGAGCACGGATAATTCCGTGTTCCGTGAATATTTCTGAGAATCACTGAACCGTGAAATGTGTCCGTGTCACGGAACGCGGGAAGAAATTCAGGCATGCAAACCGTGTTTTTTCGCGTAATATGACAGAAACCAGCGTGTTGATGTCAAAGAACGCGTGTTGCGTTGCCGGAAACTGATAAATTACTCGCCCTCAGTCCACCCAAAAATGGTGTTTGACATAAAATAAGACAAAGAATGTGTTCCAGTTCGCGCAGCGCTGCTCGCGATTATCGGTCTCATGCCGACGCACCGCGGCTGAGCGATCGGATCGCTGGATTATTCGAAAATCGAACGACAGATTGTGGCCAAACGGTCGGTGGCTCGGTTGGATGGCTCACTTTTCTTTTTGCATGCGATTTATAGTTTTGTGACTTGTTTTTTGAATTGTTTTCCTCTGTATAGTCCAGCCACGAACTCATGAGACGACTTATTTTGAAGTTGACTTGAACGGATCCAATAATGTTCCGGTTCCACGTATTTCGGAAATGAAAGAAAAAGAAACGCATGTATTTTTTAAAAACACGCTCTCCACCTCGGTGCGTAAATTCCCTTTTGACTCCCAAAACATTTGTGTGTTGAACGACGTTGCTGTTCGCGTAAGCACGCAACAAGTTGAGGTCAGGTAGCTGGAACTTGTCATCATGTCTCTCGGCCCAATCTCTTTCTTTTGTTTGCGAAAACCCGTGTAGCCGGCGCATTTTTGAATCTGGCCAAGCAAGCTTTAAAAAGAGTCGTCTCATGAGCACGTGGCTGCACTATAAAGTTCTTTATATTTGCCTTGTGCACGAAACATTTTTCAGTCCACAACAATATAAGAAAAAATACTGGGAATGGGAGCGACATAAAGCTTGGTGATCAGATCGGTCCTTGTTGGTCACGCGTGATTCTTGATTTAATCATATTAGGAAATTTAATGGTGCCCTAATACTGACCAGCGTAAAAGATGTTCCCCAGGCCAAAAGAATATTATTTAGCTGGACGAAATAAGTGGCATTTCTTAATATTCTTAACGCAAGAATCGTACGGACCAAGACAATTCACTTACGATACGATTCGATCGCCAAGTTTGATATCGCTCTAGCTACTGTCTGTTACCGCCACTTTTGCGAGACATTTCTATCATTTCTCTTTGCAGGGCCAGTCGTATGCCGACGCCGCCTCAGTTGTTGTTCATTCACAAAGATGGGATGGCATCCGAATCTAGACGCTGAACTGTTTAGCACATCGTAAACCGGATTTGCTGTATTTCGATCGATCAAAACGTGATGTTGCTTCTTATTTGAATTTCGTTGCAAAATTATGACTTAGCCTTGCATATATTTTCTGTTTCAAGCTCCTCTCATGTTGTCGAGATATCTCCGATAATTGTTCTCTGTTGATAAATAAATGTTGTTCATTGAATTAATGATGAAGCGTAACCTTGTTTATGATCTGGTGCTATTTATGAAAGAACCGTTGCATATATCATTATTTTCATGCAGTGTACCCATGATGGCCCGATATCAAACATGATCGTGTAACTTCATGCACTAATTGCAAAATACCCATTATTAGACACGCCACATTCAGAAAAGCACGTGACTAGTACATGTACAAGACTTGATTGGGGAGGATCGTTATGTTTGATATCGGCCACGAAGAAAAGGGATTGATAGCGGCGTGCTCATTTATCTGACTGAAATATTGCACAGATTGGCGCGTCAAGGTTTTACCGCGAAAGAACATGAGTAAATGCCGAATATTTCTGACATGCCCTGCAATTGACGATGATGACGAGCATGATGACAAGCGCAACCACAGTGATATACTTGCGGGCCGGAAAAAGTTTTGTTCAGAAAAAAACCGAAAAAACCGTTTTTTTTCGAGGCCCGGAAAAATACGTTTTTATTTTTCCGGAAATTTTTCCAAGCGGCAAATTTTGGAAAAAAACGGTTTTTTTCCAAAAATTTCCGAGATATTTTCCAAGGTTTCGAGAGGATGTTCTTAAAACCAATGTAAATCGGTACTAAACAGTTCAAAATGATCACTTTTTAATCTCCAAGTGCATTTTTAGCCTGTTTCAGCCCATTTCCCGACGAAATTTTCTCCAAAATAGGCGTTTTTGGACCATGAGTATCTTTAAGTACTGGAAAAATATTTGAAAAAAAAACGGTTTTTTCCGAAAAAAACGGTGTTTTTTCCAAAAATATATTTTGCGGAAAAATACGCAAGTATACACAGCGAGTGTACCCGATATTCACTGTAAGGTGGTTGGTAGGCTGATGTTTCACAGTCGTCAACATTTCAATTATTTTGAATATCGAAAAAATAAGAATGGAACAGGTGTTTTTCCTGGACAAACATCTGATCAACAAGATACACATTGACCATGGTCAAACAGAAGATCACACATGACCATGACCGTGATCAGAAGGTCATATTCATATACATGACCGTTTTTTACACTCGCTGCAGCTCATCACACACACCCACATTGCCGGCTCCCAATGTTGACCTCTGTCGTTAAGTGCGACATTGTCCTCGTAGAGTCGTTTCTGAAAACAAATCAGGGTCAATGTTATTCAAAATTTTCACACAATACTCGAATAAAACAACAACACCAACTATCAACTGTCGCTGTGTGTTGGCTGATCGGCTGAAGTCCGGCGTCAGTGCGACGACGATGTTATCGTCCAAGGAATCTTCGGACCGCTGCAATTGAATAAGTGCACCTTAGTAAACGAAAATCGCGTTTTTCTATTTTTTGACACTTGCGCTCTGCTTTGAGATTTTTGTTCGTTCTTTGGTAAACCATGATCCGCCAGGCCAGCCCTAATACCAATACCCAATACCAGAATTAGACCCAATACCAAACACTGGTATTGGCATTGCTATTGGATGGTATTGGTGTTGAGTATTGGGTTGGTATCAGTGTAGCTCCTGGTCCGGAGGGGGAACAGGCGGTACCCCTTTTTTCGGAGAGGGAACAGACGTACCCACCTGGGGGGAAGGGGGAGGACAAATTTAGAGAAAAGTCATTTTTTTGGCTCATTTTTGCCCCTTTTTGGAAAAAAATCTCAATAAAAAGGGTATTTTGGCGATTTTTGACGACGTTGACCTAAAAATCACTGATTTTATGCCTAAAAATGCCTATTTTAGGCCAAAATTTGTCTATTTTAGGCAAAAATTGTGGGAGCAGACGTACCCTGAGGGGAACAGCGGGGCAGGCGTACCATGGAGGTGGAACAGACGTACCCGAGGGGGAACCCCCTCCCCCCAGGAACTACACTGGTTGGTATTGGTATTGGGTATTGGCAGGGTAGTACTTGGGGGGTGGTGGGATCCCCCAAATTCATCTATCTATCGTCAACACTTTTTGATTTCATCTATCTATCGTCAACACTTATGGGCTAATCTATCTATCGTCAACAAATTTTGGGAACAATCTATCTATCGTCAACAACAATCGAACCCAAAATTGACATTTTTGACTTAAAATAGCTCAAAATCGGTATTTTTTTACCCCAGATAGGCAAAAAATCGCGCGGATTTAGTACATCTATGTAATATTTAAACATTATTAGCTACTTAGTGCACTATACTGTACCTTGATTTTTGGGTACCCCCGCCCCCATCTATCTATCGTCAACAAGTTTGGGTCGACCCAGATTTCGGACTTGGATCATCTATCTATCGTCAACACATTTCGGGTCCCAAGCTATCTATCGTCAACACCCTGACCAAGTACTACACAGGGTATTGATCTTAGTCTTGGTTTGGTATCGGGTTTTTGGTCTGGTGTTGGGTTTGGTATTGGGTTTTGAGTCAGGCATTGTGTTTGGTATTGGGTTTTTCAGGGAAAGTATTGGGTATTGGTTTTAACCCAATACCTGGGCAAACCCAACACCAATACCAGGCCAGCTTCAGTGATGTAGTTGGGGGTATGGGGGTAATACCCCCAACTGCAAGGTAGCTTTCTTGCTCCGAAACCCATACCCCCCAAAACTGGCTACCTGGCTTTATTGCTCCGGTCATCAAGTCAAAAAGTGTTGATTTTTGTGCCAAAATGACCATTTTATGGAAAAAATGGTCAAATTCGCTCAAATTTTCTCACACGTGCACAAAAATACGCATTTTAAGGCATATTTTAGCATAATTCGGACTAATTTTTACACCCCTGTTTTTGACTTCTGGACCAATACCCCCAAATCTGGGTACCCAGCTAGCTAGCTAGCTTTCTTGTACCCGAGCCCTCCAGGGCCAGGTCCACAGAGGCGGATTACCTTAACCTTGACACTAACACTAGCATTGACACTTACACTAACACTAACGATTATACTAACACTAACACTAACGTTGACACTAACACTAACATAAACGCAAGGATTTTCTCTTTTGTGTTTGATTTTTATGTCAACGTTTGTGTTAGTGTAAGTGTCAATGTTAGTGTCAGTGTAAGTGTCAATGTTAGTGTTACGGTCAATGTAATCCGTTTCTGTGGACCGGGCCCAGCTAGCTAGCTTTCTTGCTCGGACCAACTACCGTAAAACCTAAATACAGCTCCCCCCGTAATACAGCCCCCCAAAAAGGGGTCAGTGAATTAATAGAGCCCCCCTAAGGTAACATCCCCTACACAGTAGTGTATTAAGGCTTGATGGTGGTGTACAGGTACATTTATGCACGTGTGTTGTTCGTTTGGAGCACATAATACGTCTCTTATTGACGAATAGACACGAATAAATGCGATTATGAGCGAAAAAACATCCTTTCAAACCCCTTTTAGGGGTTTTTGGGGGTATTTCTGGGAACAATTTTTCAGATTCGGGTCAATGAATTAATAGAGCCCCCAAAATGGGGTCAGTGAATTAATGGAGCCCCCTTGTATTTAGGTTTTTACGGTACATCACTGGCCAGCTTCAATCAGGGTAGTACCGTAAAAACCTAAATAGAAGGGGGGCTCTATTAATTCACTGGCCCCACTTTGGGGGGCTCTATTACGGGGGCCTCTATTAATTCACTGACCCGAACCTGAAAAAATTGTTCCCAGAAATACCCCCAAAAACGCCTATAAAGGGGTTTGAAAGGATGTTTTTTCGCTTGTAATCGCATTTATTCGTGTCTATTCGTCAACAAGAGGCGTATTATGTGCTCTGAACGAACAACAAACCTGCATAAATGTACCTGTGCACAACTATTAAGCCTTAATACACTACTGTATAGAGGACGTTACTTAGGGAGGCTCTATTCCGGGGGGGGCTCTATTAATTCACTGACCCCATTTGGGGGGGCTGTATTACGGGGGGCTCTATTCCGAGGGGCTGTATTTAGGTTTTTACGGTACTTGGGTGGGGGTTACCCCCCAATCTCATCTATCTATCGTCAACACTTTTTGATTTCATCTGCCTATCGTCAACACTTATGGGCTAATCTATCTATCGTCAACAAATTCTAGGAACAATCTGTCTATCGTCAACAAAAATCGACCCCAAAATGGACATTTTTGACTCAAATTTGCTCAAAATCGGTATTTTTTACCCCAAATAGGCAATAGAGACCCAATACCAATATCTAATACCAAATCAATACTACTGAAGTGCCTGGTATTGGGTTTGGTATTGGGTTGGTATTGGCATTGAGTATTGGGTTGGTATCAGTGTAGCTCCTGGTCCGGAGGGGGAACAGGCGGTACCCCTTTTTTCGGAGAGGGAACAGACGTACCCACCTGGGGGGAAGGGGGGAGGACAAATTTAGAGAAAAGTCATTTTTGAGGTCAAAAATTTGGCTCATTTTTGCCCCTTTTTGGAAAAAATCTCAATAAAAAGGGTATTTTGGCGATTTTTGACGACGTTGACCTAAAAATCACTGATTTTATGCCTAAAAATGCCTATTTTAGGCCAAAATTTGTCTATTTTAGGCAAAAATTGTGGGAGCAGACGTTCCCGGAGGGGAACAGCGGGGCAGGCGTACCATGGAGGGGGAACAGACGTACCCGAGGGGGAACCCCTTCCCCCCAGGAACTACACTGGTTGGTATTGGTATTGGGTATTGGCAGGGTAGTACTTGGGGGGTGGGGGATCCCCCAAATTCATCTATCTATCGTCAACACTTTTTGATTTCATCTATCTATCGTCAACACTTATGGGCTAATCTATCTTTCGTCAACAAATTTTGGGAACAATCTATCTATCGTCAACAACAATCGAACCCAAAATTGTCATTTTTGACTCAAAATGGCTCAAAATCGGTATTTTTTTACCCCAGATAGGCAAAAAATCGCGCGGATTTAGTACATCTATGTAATATTTAAACATTATTAGCTACTTAGTGCACTATACTGTACCTTGATTTTTGGGTACCCCCACCATCTATCTATCGTCAACAAGTTTGGGTCGACCCCCCCAGATTTCGGACTTGGGTCATCTATCTATCGTCAAAACATTTCGGGTCCCAATCTATCTATCGTCACCCACCCATATGCCCAACCATAGTCAGGCCCGGCCCGAGGTGCAGGACAGGCCGAGCCGGCCGCCAGCCCGATTGACAATGACACCTCTCGGCTGAGCCTATTCCAGGGGCTCTATTAATCGCTAACCCCTTTTAGGGGCTCTATTCCGGGGAGCAGTGTAGTACTTGGCCAGGGTGTTGACGATAGATAGATTGGGACCCAAAATGTGTTGACGATAGACAGATGACCCAAGTCCGAAATCTGGGGGGGTTCGACCCAAACTTGTTGACGATGGGGGGGGGGGGGGTCGCCAAAAATCAAGGCATAGTATAGTGTACTAAGCAGGTAATAATGTGTGAATGTTAATGAAAATGTACTAAATCCGCGCGTAGCGCGCGATTTTTTGCCTATTTTTGGTGAAAAATACCAATTTTGAGCCATTTTGATTCAAAAATATCAGTTTTGGGGTCGATTGTTGTTGACGATAGATAGATTGTTCCCAGAATTTGTTGACGATAGATAGATTACCGTATTGTCGGAAATAGAACCCCCCCATTAATTGAACCCCCCCTAAATGGCTCGAAATCAAAAATAGAACCCCCCCCATTAATTGA
>JASAMV010001114.1:0-15081 GCA_030248065.1 Rhynchonema sp. JSB1_4
GGCTGATTATTGAGGGGTTGACTTTTTTTACCACCATCGAAAAGATTTGAAATTGTCAATTTTTAGATATTGCGCCCGCCAGCCGCCCGAAGCGCAGGAACTCGTACTGGACGTTGTCAAGCACGGAAAAGTCATACTCAATAAAATGGTTTGTTTGAATAAAAAAGAATTCACACTTAATTTATTGAATACAATTCCAATGAGTTAGGCAACTGATTCCAACCTGCTGTTGTTGGCTTGGTCGGTGCTCCTCGCTTTGTTCTGCTGAAAGTTATACTACACTCGTTTTTCCCCAGGATGCCACGAGACCAACCCAATTGTGGCGAATGACGCGTGATGGCATGCTGGAAAACATTGGTACGTGCGTACGGGGAGGGGACGACTTGTTGATGTTTCATTTTGTTTCAGTTTTCTACAAGGTGGACCATTCTTTTACTTCTGATAGTCGAATGCCTGTCTTAGTCGAGTCGAGTCCCTCCCCTTGTCCAATCAGGCATGTCGCAGTCAGCGACGGGCATCGCGTACGTGCTCGACGTGTTGACGGCACGCGATGTACAGCCGGATGGCACGGCCGATGCACCGCTGATGTTGCAACGGGTGGACACGCGCAGACACGCCACGCAACATTGGCATTTTGATGCGGTTGGTTGGGGGAGAGACGGGGGATTGGGGCTATACTTGCGGGACGAAAAAAACCGTTTTTTTCGAAAAAAAAAAGTTTTTTTCCGAGGCCCGGAAAAATACGTTTTTATTTTTCCGGATATTTTTCCAAGTGGCAACTGTTGGAAATAAACGGTTTTTTTCAAAAATTTCCGAGATATTTTCCAAGGTTGCGAGAGGATGTTGTCAAAACCAATGTAAATCGGTACTAAACAGTTCAAAATGAGCACTTTCTAATCTCCAAGTGCATTTTTAGCCTGTTTCAGGCCATTTCCCGACGAAATTTTGTCCAAAATAGGCGTTTTTTGGACCATGATTATCCTTAAGTAATTAAAAAATGTTTTACTCGAGCAATACGATCTGCTCGAGGTCCTTTTTGGAGGTCAATTGGCCAGAGGTGTTTGCACCGACGAGGCCCGGCACCTTGCCCGTCGGTGAAGACAAGCCGAAACGGGCAAAACTCACTGCTGTTGATTTATTCACCGTATTGTTCCCATTCCCAATATCGTTTCCTCGACCACCCCAATCATTTTGCAGAATGGTCGGATGCACAGCGAGGTGTCTGGCATGTTCGTCCAATCAAGCGTACCCAACATGTTGGCCGGTCAGAGTGTGGTGTTGGCGCACACCAACGTGGTGCACGCGAAGGCGGCCAAAAACGCACAATGGAGTTCGCGAGTGCCACTAGTGCCCGACGAACAATGGATCGATCGGAGGAAGGAGAAACCGGGCAGCGGACATTTGGCAGTCGTCGTCACGCATGAGGTCAGGCCAGGGTTCATTTTCTCAAAATGGGCTGGCAGCAAGAAGCTAGTAAAATAAAAAATTTAGTCGCTTTTTTGCCGCTGAAAAGCCAGTTTACTAGCTTTTTTGGCCAAAATACAAAATTTAGCAGCTTTTAGGCTACTAAGTTTAAAAATTTACCAGCTTTTCAAACAATTTAGTAGCTAAAAAGCTACTAAATTTTGTTAAAAGAATAATCCATGGGTCAGGCAGAGGTCAGTGTTGTTGTCGGTCAGATTGCGCGAGCTGCATGATTAGCCGGGGAGTCTGCACACTTGGTGGCAGGGCCACAATGGTCATCTGGTGCATTCGGACTGACGATGTCCTGGTACACCGTCCGTCTGTGAGAGCAGATCGTAATCGGCAGTCAACCGCAACTGTAACCGTACTATTCATTGCATAGGTGAAATTAACGTTTGGTCAACTACATTACAATCAGCCGCACATGCTGCAGGGTCCAACGCGCGTGTTGCGCATCAGCGATATGAAATCATCAGCCAACACCACCAGCCACACACAGTCAACGTCACGTGCAGTCAGCGAATCGGCAGATGTTTCAACTCAACCGACTGTTAATCTGGATGTTGTCGTGACGTTCAGTCAGGTGGATGCATTATTTGGTTGCTCTATTGTTTGCTGATTTTGATAAGAAGAAATGGGCTGATATTTTCCAATATTTTCGATGAGAGCAAACGTTGTGCTCTATCTTTGTCACATGTACCTTTTCTAAACGTGGAAATTTCGACATTTACATATCCTTGAACGTGTCAATCCAAATTTGACGCGTTCAAGTGAAACATCACGCAGTCAGCCATTTGCAGGGCATCGGCATCTCACTGGTCACTGCGCCACCGAACATGGAGGAATTGATCTATTGTCGATTGACGGGAAGTTTCTTCCGCATGTCACGCGTCGGCGCATCGTATGCGGCCGCTGTGGATGTCATTGAAATACAGGTGCGCAGTTTGGGGGTTGCTGATTAGTAGCTTCAAATTGGACCCTACGTGTGCTCCCTGCATCTGTACAGGTAACATAATCGGGGGGGGGATATTCGGTCACTGCGAAGAAATATTCATCGAGATCAACGGCAATTTGGGAACTAAAATAATGGGAGCGACATATTTTCAAGATTGAAGATCAGTCAATCGCACCCAGTAATGATCATTGCCGTCATTGGTCAGCTGAGCTGCCTTAGGGCGGACTTAGGTTGAACACGGAACACGGAAATATTTCCGTGTTCCGTGATAAAATTTTGAAAATCACGGAACACGCAAATATTTCCGTGCACGGAAATATTTCCGTGTTCCGTGATAATTTTGAAAATCACGGAACACGCAAATATTTCCGTGCACGGAAATATTTCCGTGTCACGGAAATTCGTGAAACTGGTTTGTATGTAAATTATTTCCGTGTTCCGTGTTCAACCTAAGTCCGCCCTAACTGACACGTTTGACTGACAATACGTAATTGTCCCACCCGGTCTTGTAACTATATTTATGCTCTCATCACTAATTTACCTGTTCATTTTATTTTATGCGTCATTGAGAGCAATAAAACAAACAAACTGACAATACTGACTGATGTCACGCATTGCAGGCCGACAACCAGCTGCTATCAGCCGAACGTTGGTATTTGCTGTACGCACGTGCACACGAAGAGGACACGATAGAGGATGATCTCGAGCCGCTACAGTACCCGACATGTATACCGGCGCTCAAACTCGAAATGCAATGGCAGGCGTCGGCCACATACGACGCGTTTGAGGTCGGTGTCTGGTTGTGTTTGTCTGATTTTGCGCGGTTGCGATGGCTGTCACAGGACCTAATGTTCTGCATTCTCACTGGATACGCTGCGAACGAAACATTTTTTTCTCAAAACAGCACAAACCACTTTTGAAAAAAATCTGTGAATATAATGCACTGTAGTAGTTAATTTCCAAATTCGCTGCCGTGCGACGAGGTACGCCCCAGAGGTAATGTCCCCAAATCGACTTTTGAAACATTCGGACAACAAATACACACGCAGCCAGCCAGGCAGCTGTGCGCAATGTTTCCGAACTGCGCGTGGTCAGCGTTCGGGTTTAGACGTGGACATGAACTATGGGCTTATTTAAACTGCACGGCAGTGAATTAAAAAGTCTACTACACCGAAAAATACGCGATAGATGAGTCAACTGACCGTGTTTTTTCTCAGACATTCACGTTCCACATGCGCAAATTGAGCGTGCACATCGAGGAACCTTTGTTGTGGCGATTGATGTTGTTCATTCAACAGTCGTTGGGTACCGCTGGTTAGTTCGGGTGGGCTTTGTGTTTTTGGCCAGTTTATGAGTTGTCTTGTGCGTGTTGTTGATCGGCCGTTCGGACCTGTTTTCGCAGCTGTCCCGAACGACAATTCCCGAATGTACGCAACGCTTTTAAATTACGATCAGACTCCCCGAACGCGACCCTAATGCAAGCAGAGTGCATACCTTGCTTTACATGTAGTGTGTGCGCATGTGAAACATCAGCCAGCCAACCAGTGCCCTTTGTGATTCAGGCAGTGCACTGGATGACGACGTAGTCGTATTGCCGGATGTCGATCCACCACGACCGGACAGGGTCACCGCGCGACGATGCTATTTTGGCAATTTGATGCTCGAATTTGGACAGGTACTCTATTTGGACGTGGTTGGGGAAATGGAGGGTGTGGTTACGAGAGCGAGTGTGGCTAGAATTTCCCGTTTTTTTTCAACTTGTTTTATGGACAAAGTACCCTGTAATTTGCGCCTAACGTCTTGTGTTCAAATAGAAAGAAAATTTCTGATCCCATATTCACCGCAAAAAGCCGGTACCAACCTCCCGCTTTGCTCACCGGATGGAGAGCATTTTTGAAAGAGGCCACGTAGGCGATTCGCACTGTTCTACTCGACGTATACCCGTACATAGGGGCGTCGTCAAATCAAGGCGTCAAAACTCGTCAAATCACGAATACATGAGCCCCAAATGAGCGCGACTATTAATATAAGCCTACATAGGTACCTACATCCCGTCATATTGCAGCTGTACCTAACGGTACTGACGGCCCCGTTCAACACCCTACCCGTGCCGTTGCAACGCGTCAAACAACAATGGAACGTGCCGTTGGTGCGTTTCGAGAATGCGGCCGTCGTGCTGGAGCCGTTCCGACAGTGCTACTACTTTGAGACGTACGACTTTCTCTGGGACCTCATCCAGAAACACTTTGCACGTGCGTTGCTATTCATTGAGTGATGATGGAGTTGGGGTTGTGTTGCTTGTGCGGTGCAACGTGCCCCGGGCCGGCGTTGCATTCGGGATTTTTTTATTTCAAATATAACCTGGGTGCCATGGCACCTAAATCTCCGATTTTTAGCTGCCAGAAAGACGTACTGGCACCTAAATTAGAGCCAAAACGACTAAGAGGCATAAACTCTAGGTGCCACTGGCACCTAAACTCAAAAAATATAGGTGCCAGACTTTAGGTCCCATGGCATCTAAATTTGTCAAAAAAAACTGATTGCGTTAGTCATCTGACTGACGTTTTGCATGGAGGATGTTCGCAAGACAATCGGAAATCACACGAAAATGTTTTATCATATATCTGGGAGCTCACCAAACTTGATATCAGTCATTCGTAGAGCGTTTGCTACTTCATGGGGACAGTTATCACCGCGTAGAAGGCATGATATATGTGCAGTACACTGCAATGAAGAGCCTTGTCAATGCCTATCCTATGTGCAGTGCACTGATCCAATCCTATCCTATCAGTTTTTTTGCAGAAAAGCTGCGCGGGCAGGCGATCCAGATTCTGGGCACGACCGACTTTCTGGGCAACCCGATCGGTCTGTGGGAAGACATCAAGGGCGGCGTGCAGGAGCTCGTGTTTGAGGGCAACGTCGGCAGTTTGGTGACCGGCGTCAGTCATGGACTCAGCAATTCGTTGGTCAAGGTTGGTTTGGAGTTCGGACTGGTAGTTGAACGAACGACATGTTTATTGGACGAGACAAATATTTGATGAACACACACACGCACGATAGATTTGTAACAATAACAGAATGCGCATATTTCGTGCTGACGGCTGCAGAATGCCAACATTGTTGCACCGCTGCGACAGCATGAAGGCTGCATAGACTACAATAGAATTAGCCGATCAAAAGATCACCTGCAACCTAGAAAGCAAAAAATTGAAAATTCGAACCGCTTATTTGTTGTGAATAGACAGACCCAAGAAGTTAGATTGTTCATTTGATAGCCATGGTTATTTAACCAGTTGTGTTATTTAACATTCGTATCGTTTGTGATAGATCATTCGTTCGTACTTTCGTTTGGTCGCTTCCAAGTCCACTTGGTGTGGATGCTCGCTGGCCCCCAACAGCCAGAATGTGCTCATTACGCCTCGATCCTGCATAGAATTCACCATTGTATTTCGTGACCTCGAATCAATAAAATATATCGATTGATTGATGTGTACCTTGATTTGAATTTCACCTCGTTCCACACACGTGAACGCGCCCGGATGCTTGCTGCGCAAATGCTCGTACGCTTGGGCCGACAGCTGAATCTGCATGGCTGCAAACAGAACAGTGCGGTGAAACACGAGATTGTGGTGATCGTACCGGAAAGATCAGGCAAAAAGGCTACTACAATACGTTTGCTGTTCGCCTCCATTGCTGCCGCCATTTCGATGCATTCGCCGAACAACGCGTACTTGGGACTCTTCATGCCGACCACACCGGCCGTGCAGGCACCTGTGGAGAAACAGTGGCTTATTGCAGAGTGGTTGACACACTTAGTTTGCATGATGTTGAAATCAACATTCCACGTTGTGTAAACGAAGTGTGTCAACCACTCTGCAATCAGCCTGGTTTGTGTGCCATTTGAATGACCCAACCAAACGTACCAGTGTGAATGCCGACACGCATCATTGGGTGTTCGCCGGGAAAGTGGGGCATTTGAATGCGATTGAGATTCATCAACAGATCCAACGCAATCAGTGCACATTCACGACTGTGCTCGTCACCATTGCGCATCGGCACGCCACTCGCAACGATCACCATGTCGCCCACCGTGTCCACCTGTGTGTTGGGCGCAGTTGATGTCTTCCAGTTTGCGCATGTGAAAATGCTCAGCGTACTCAATCCCCTGTGTCCATCCTACAGTTCCCTATTCTTTCAAACTTCTCGTAGTTAAGAAGAGCTGAACTACAGGACAGAGCGGATAAAAAACCGGGTGGTGAACCAGCTGAATGCTGTACATACCTTGTATGAGTCATGGAGCTCGAGTATGTCATCGATTTCGACGAACAGCTTGTTCAAAATCGACACCACCTGCAATTCACACGGGTTTGCAATTCTTAATTACTTAATTAATTCTCAATTACTTAATTTTCATTCACATTATCCCACCTGCAACGGCGTGCTTTTCGAGCACAGCGGTGTGAAACCAACCATGTCGGTAACCAGCACCGTCACCGATTCGTACGCTTCGGGTTCGACTGTTTCACCTGCAAGCTAGCCTTACATTATGCTATGGTCGTGTAAGCGGCTGTGTGTACACGGTCAGCACACACCTCTTCGTATCGCTGCAGTGACCGCCTTCGGCAACAACTGATTGAGCAGATTGGTGGTTTTGCGCTCCTCCGCTTCCAGCAAGTGACTCTGTTCGCGCAGTCGCTTGGCAACCTCGACAATTTTGCGACGAACGTTGAGCGCGTAAACGGCGTACACGACCTGTAGGTACATACATAGCAAAACTACGTGCGCGCACACACCATTCAGTTATTGTTATTCGAATGTCGATTGTCACGATTGACTGACCACCAATGCCGGACAGATGACAAAGATGCCGGCGGTGAACGCTGCTTCGTACCAGTAGTCGGCGTCGTGACGCGCCACGTTGTCGGCAAGTTGCGCCAACAAGTTACTCACAATGTCCGTGTGGATCTCCTACGGTAATGAGAACATTTTGGATACTTTTTGGGTTGCTTGAAGCATGATCTTATGAAGGTGCAACGCCAACATCATCCAGATGTTTGTGTAGCTCTTCGACGATCTCACGCCATCGATCGCCGTTGTAGAATGCCCGTTCGTTGTCACTGAAATGAGACGGTACGGTCTTACGGTGATGGTGACATGATCGGTACCCGGGTTATTTGGTTACTGTAAAAATAGCCAACGTGCGCATAGACTGGCA
The DNA here is from genome assembly GCA_030248065.1 of Rhynchonema sp. JSB1_4. Lineage (NCBI taxonomy): Eukaryota > Metazoa > Nematoda > Chromadorea > Monhysterida > Xyalidae > Rhynchonema > Rhynchonema sp. JSB1_4. The sequence continues at coordinate 7,635 of JASAMV010001114.1, forward strand.
GGGAGCTTAAATTAGTGACTAAGCTCTGCATGTTGTGGTTTCATTGAGAGACACTATAAAAAGGGTGTTCGACGCATGCGCACATCCCCGCATGCTTTTGGACATGTGATGTGACGTTTACACTTCCAACCTTGCGTTGCGGTACGTGAAAGCTGTTTCTAGCATTTGCCATTCCTCGTACGAGTTATTGTGTTGCATCCGGTAGTGTTGCAGCCAATCTTCAATGTCTTTGTCACATGCCTTGCATTCGAACCCGTCCAATCCGAACTCTAACAGAATCTCGATCGTTCCTTGTTGTCCTGAACTTGTAAACACGATTATTTGCAGCTGTTTCTATTTACAACGTGATCATCCAAAGGGTATAACTTGCGAAAGAAATCCGCATGTTCGCCCCAAGTCATGTGGTACGAGTTCAGGTACTCAGTGCCTGTGGACAACCAGCGTTCTGCAAATTGGGTGCTTCCTCGTACACAGTTGATCAGGCGACTGAATAAAAGCAAACCAACCGAATTTCGGCTGTAATATGCCAAAGGCGGTAAGCGTGCCAACCATCTGACACATTTGTCCTTGTCCAGTGTCACCGACCAAATGCAGAATGTTGTACGCCAACGTTTTCATCGTCGGGCCGTAGAGCTTTCTGCAAAACTTGTCTTTGTCCAACCCTTTGCCTTACGCGCCCTGCCTATGTGACTGCACTCACTTGACCACATGCTCACATGAAACATCGCCGTTGCCAAATTTAACGCGTTGCTCATTCAACTTGTGCTTCAAGCTGTCCAAGTACAGCTTGATATCATCCGCATTTGTCATGTGCCAGTTGCTAAGTGTCCGTCTCAGTTCGTTGTCGACCGACGTTCGTTCCTGATCCAGCAACATTTCGGTCAAGTCCAGATCGCCGCGACCTCTGCAACCGTAACCCTCCGAGTGTGTTGTGTGCACTGGTGTGATGCGTGATAGTGGAATGAAACGAATCACCACCAACTTTCTGGCGGCGATCACGGCGCACGCCGCGGTCTGCTCTCGATGCAAGTGGCCTGTGAGTTGTTCCAGTTGTGCCACGTCGTGAACCAGGTTGCCGAGCGTTGTGGCCTGGACGGATTGTTGAGTTTGGGCTGGTAACAAGTATCATGTGTTGCTCGTAAACATGTGACTGCTAACGTACGTGTGTCCGCTCCTCTAACGAATGCACAATGGTGATTCCCGCCAGAATTACGATCACGATCAGCGGAACGGCAACGACAAGAATCTGCAAGTGCATCTATCATGTTTCACTCGCGCGTTCGGTTGTGGCATGATGCAATCAGACACGCCACATATGGTGCAAATCTATTGTAAATACACTGTATTGTTAGATGTTGTTTTCATATCCAACGGACTTCATATGTGCAGTTAAAACGTCACTGCACGCTGCACTGTATCGGAATTCGATCGTATGAAATGATCTGGGAATTTCGCCGCACCTAGCACATCTGACCCTGACACTCTTCAGCCGATCATTTATGTATCAGTCAAGGTGTGCCTTATTCGTGGTAGCCCTTCATACAGGGATCGATAGTTTGGTACCCAACTTACCATTAATGCCCTATCTTCAAGTAAGCGATACTATGCGCATGCTACGTAATCCAAAACTACATACCGGGTCCTGGTTGTGTCTATGTCACTATAAAGCGAGTGGACTTTATACCTGCAACGTGAGCTCCTTTGGATCGAGTCGCGAGGCGGCTTTGAGCACTCGATAGGTAGTGGAACGAGTGCTTGAGTTTGCGTCGGATGACACCCACGAATTGACGGCTATCGAACGTCCGTCATTCGCTGATATCGGTCGAACATTGGTCACTTTCGGCATCGTTTGCTTGTTGATCAAGCGTCGAATGTGCTTCATAAATATGGCTGAGGTGTGTGACAGGTAACCCTGTCGTGTGTCACATGCTCCGAACAAAAAAGAAAATGAGACTGCGCTGCTTCCGTGACTCGGGTGAGTCATTGTGACTGCCTGACAAATTAAACTCGTCTGTTTACATCTAATCGGATGACAATGTCGTAAACTTCAATTAACCACCAGCAGCATACATTTTAATCGGCTCACAGACACAACAGCTACCGAAATATTAGCCAACGCGATTATGTAGTTTATATGGTTACTCATTCCTGACTGATAATAAAAGCTTAGTATAAAGAGAACAACGAAACGTAAAAAAATGTGGTGCTGGACACGCGACTCACGAATATAGGTCATGAGCCTGCTCACAGTGAATCATATCAGCCGGCATTTGCTCTCACTATGATAAATATTCATTGCACAGAAGGCGGTAATTGGGAGGTTGACAATAGCGATGACCGAAATATCGATCAAGATTATTCACCAAATGGTGCGGAAGGTCACTCTAAAGAGGGTACACTATAACGTGCAACATTATTGAAACATCACTTGATGCAGATGTCGAGTTCGTTGTCGACTACGGTGGGCAAGCTGTCGTTAGACGTCAAACACGAACAAGCCCGTCAACAGGCCCGTCAGTACCGTAACCGTGGCTCGGCACCGTTATCCCATCTGTACTCGGGCCTGCAGGGTCTCGGCATCGGTGTGTTGGGCGGAGTCACGTCCGTCGCACTCGGCCTCCACGACGGCGTCAGGCAGGGCAGCACTTCTGTGAGTTAGGCGTAAATTTGAGGCTCAGTTTTGCGCTCAGGCTTTTATGCTTATAGTCCAGCCACGTGCTCATGAGACGACTCTTTTTAAAGCTTGCTTGGCCAGATTAAAAAATGCGCCGGTTACACGTCTTTTCGCAAACAAAAGAGAGAGAGATTGGGCCGAGAGACAAGCTGACAAGTTCCAGCTGGCTGACCTCAATTTGTTGCGTGCTTACGCGAACAGCAACGTCGTTCAACACACAAATGTTTTGGGAGTCAAAAGTTAAAAAATTTACGCACCGAGGTGGAGAGCGTGTTTTTAAAAAAATACATGCGTTTCTCTTTCTTTCACTTCCGAACTACGTGAAACCCTGAACATTATTGAATCCGTTCAAGTCAACGTCAAAATAAGTCGTCTCATGAGTTCGTGGTTGGGGGTTGGACTATACGTAAAGTGATTGGCCCGTATCGAACTCGGTTGGTGGTTGGTCCGGTCCTGATTTGGTCACGTGACTCATACGGAAGGTATTCCGAGGTTTGTCATGCCACAAAGTTTGACCGTCGTAAAAGTTCGTTAGTTCCCACCTGTGTGACAACAACTTTTGTGCTGTCAAAATTGTTGCATGAGCAAATCTGGAAGATCCGTTGTACAGAAAGTCATCTGAGGCACAATAGAATTAGCAAACCATGCATCTGTGCAGTGCTGCGTGCTGCACAGTGGGTTCCATGTCCAATCATGCCGTATCCATTCTAATTGTTTACGTATTTCTCTCCCCTGTATTTGACTCAATGCCCCCTTGCTGATTCAGGCAGTGCTCAAGGGCGTGACCCGCGGCGTGGTCGGCACGGTGACCAAACCGTTACAGGGTGTGCTCGATCTGGCGTCGGGCACTGGCGCTGCAGTACAGGTGCGTGCTTGTGACTACAGGGTTATTGTATTTGAGTTGATCGTAATTGTCGATTGAGGCAATCAACAAGCAAGAAGAGAAAAAATCGCCGGATGCACTTAGCTGACGTCAGAGTCGGGTCTGAGCGCGCCTAGACCACGTTATTTTGCCCAATGATTTGTTCAGGATTTCCTTGCTTGCTGGAGCCCTGAGAACAAGTTTTACTCTGGTTGAATACACAAGAGTAAAAAATCACGAAAGTTCTCTTCACAAAAACGCGCTACGGCCCCGAATGCCAGCAAAGTGCAAAACAGTCGATAGTCATGTACGTGTGCCGATTGGGTACCCAAATAGTCTCAAATCACAAACAAAGCGTCTTTCTCATCATCGCAGGAAGTGGTCGGCGGTCGTAAGACGCGTTCAGCATCGCAACGTCAACGTTTGCCACGTGTGACGCGTTCCTTGCGAGGCACGTTGCCCGTCTACAGCAGGGAGTTGGCCGAAGCACAGAATATATTGCAGACAGTCTGTGCCGATGGGGATAAGGACGAAATGTGGGTCATATAATTTTTTTATGAAACTGAAAAAGGAGAAAAACTAGAAATTTTGCACTGGCCTCGTCATTGTTATAAGATTGAGACTCGTGATTTTCGGGAGTTTGCTTGATGTTCGATCCTAGATTGGTCACGTGGTCTTTTTGTATTAAAGGATATTCCTAGAGTTGCTGGCTGATAATGCTAACTTCGACCAGTGTAAATATTACTCACAAGCTGTGTGTGAACGGCTTACGCTTGTCAAAATCAGTGCTACGAGAAAACCTCAAAGGTGAATGGAAAGTTTAGGTGACTTGAAACTGTACCTCTACGCTGGTCGAATTCTGTGCCAGCCGTATCAATCAGTAACTCACGAAGTATCTCCATTAGGAAGTCCGCTGGTCAGAACCAGGTCGGACCGATGCATGCAGCCAAGTGTGTCCCACACCAGTGAATCACCCCCCCCCCCCCAATTGTTGCATTGCAGTTGTCTGAGTCTGGACGTGTGCTACCAATCGGAGCCGACGCCGGCCGCCGCATCCAGTCACCATCAGCCGACCGTTCTGTTGCTCCTGATCTGCACCGACCAGTGTTACGTCGTCAGAAGACGCGCCGACGAACAACGCGTGCTGCTCTCGGTCTCGTACAGGGACCTGATGGCTGTCAAACTCGCCCAAAACAAGGAGATGAGATGGGCGTTGGGTCGGTCGAATCTTTTCGTGGGTCAATATTGCTGGGAATCTTTTTGGAAATTTAGAGGGAAAATACGAATGGTACAGCGTGGTGGTCCGATTGGATCTGCCCTGGACACGTGACATATGTGAACTGGGGATATTTCGATGTTGTAAGGTGCTAATGACGCCACTTACGCACACATAAAGCTGTTTCCAGGCGTTAGCAGCAAAATAAATCTTTCCTGGTGACGTTACTGAAACCGAAAAATTTCCCAAGTTCAAAAAAGGCATGTTGTGACCAAACCAGATACGACACCCACGAGAAACAAACCCACCCCCCAATCCCACCCCCAAAAAACCCCCCCCACAACCCCACAAAAACCCAAAAACAAAAACAACACCACCCACCCCCCCCCCCCCCCCCCCCCCCCCCCCCCCCCCCCCCCCCCCCTACCCAAGCATAGTGAGCATGCGTTTGTTCTCGTTTGTTCGTTGGGCGATCCTGAGTGCGCAAGGCGTTCTCGCAGTTGTACGTAACTGAACGACCAATTGGCAAAACATGGCCCTTTCACTGTATAGTCCATCCATCAGCTCATGACACTTTTTGTCAGCTCAAAAGCTTGACAGGATCCAGTGCTGTTCCGATTCCGGTTGGCTTACGAAAAAAGAAACGAAAGAGAAATCGGTTTTATTTTATTTTTGTGTGCCGTTTTCTCTGACATTGCCTTGCGGAGGTACAATTTTTTACAACGGAACCTGAACCTCCTAAACAAAAGTGCCATGAGCTGATGGATGGACTATACCTTATTTTCTATCGTTGCAGATATTCGCCATCGTGTGCACGGACCCTCGATGGACGACGCGAAAGTCACCAAGATTCCGTGTGAATCTCGCAAATTGGGCGGATTGGTCAGTTCATTTAGTTGTCTATTTTGTAAATTTTTATTGGTTGATTTGTTCATTAGTGTTAATTAATTCCATGCACATGATTTCAGTTGTGTCACAAGATTCTGTACGCCAAACAGCAACACGACGACACCAAACGCAGCTTGATGGTGCCGGAGGAGACCAGTGTGAAGTTGCTCGCTTGAAACTGGCTGGCTCGCTGATGTTTCAGAATCCGATTTTGTTGTCATACACGACCAGTTATCGAACACTGAGCTTTACTTTTTGCCGTACCCCATCCAACTGACCTTGTACGGATTCTGTCTTGTCTGTCATGACTGAAAATGTGCAATCCAATCATAAACTGTGACACACACAAAAATACCCGATGTTCTGTGAAAGGTTTGTGATAATTATTTTTCGGTTTGTGCGTGTTTATGATAATTCTGTTCTGTGTGCGTGTTTTTCCACGTGGTCTGAGCACTCAGTTTGGTAGAAACATTTTGTTACGATGGCCTCCGTTTGAAATTGAAGCAGCGATAATGATTTGTTCTATCTTGCCTCCAGATCAAAGGAAACGTAGAGTGTCCTATCCATTTTTGATACTGCAGCTTTGGTGTCTTATGTATAGTTTCAAAATGTACGGATATTAGCAGTCGTTATTTTCATTGTGTTTTTTCTTTTTGTCACTTGTTTCCTCAGAGTTTGTTCGTGCACCGTTTCGGGCTGTTACCACACTTTTACTGTTCTTGATTGTTGTTTTCACACGCTTTACTGTCCAAAAGTATTTTCCATCAGGCTGGAACTGTACCAAGTCTAGTGCTTTGCCTGCTCAGGCATGATTCTTTCCCTTTGTATATCAAGTTTTGTCGTTTAGATTTGACCAATTCTATACACACTGTTACTAATTTATTATCTAAGTCTATTCTTCCTAAACTTTGCTATTATTCTTTAGTCGTATTCGTGTGGCAACTGCTGTTTTCGTGTGGTTCTTTGATGATTCCATCATATGTAGTGATATTTACTGGTAACTTTTGTTTATTACTGTTACTTACGGTTATGTGAATTTCTGAACACAACATTGTTACCGTCGGCTCGTGCGTGTGTACAGTTGTTACTGATAAGGAACTTGGCGGCAATAAACGGTATGCAAATTCAGAATCTTAGTTCCGTGCGAATAACAATGTCCATTTAAATTCGTTTCGCGGTTTGACCGTCCGACCGGTCTGAATATTGTTTCAATCAATCAGCTATACCAAACGTTCCATCCCTCGATTTGTTGCACGGTGGCAATGGTGGCCGGAGCGTTCCACGGAGAAACAGGGCGAATATGAACGAAGAAAGAACTTTGTGCCTTAGAGAGGACCTACAGGTATGTTTTGCCCATACATTGGCTGCATGTATCGCAAGCGCTTTGACTGATACATAAAACGCATATATTTTCAAGATTCGCTGACTGCAAAAGGCTTATAATTTAGTTGCCGTTCAAAATTTTATCAGCCTTGTCGTTTTCTTGACTTTTGAGACCAATGAAGGTTGGTTCAAAACCTGTTACGGTGCGTGGCGCGAAAGTTTTCAGATTTTGTATCAACGTTCGCTCGTAAGCGTAGATTGTCCAGATTTGAACCTGTGCACGTGGTCTGAGTGTGCAGGCGTCGCATTACATAATGTGCGTTCGGTTTACCCAAACAAAAATTATGGCGGCTTTAACAGACGCTTACAATGGAAATGGAGAAAAGTTACTCGCTGGCCAATTTTTTATCATCGTAGTTTATTTACGTGCAAACAGCGGTTTGAGATTATCATATTACTCTGGTCACAAAGCTGTCGTTCCATA
>JASAMV010001115.1:0-20102 GCA_030248065.1 Rhynchonema sp. JSB1_4
GCACATCTTCATTTGTTTTTGACAAGTGCCTCTGGGTATTCGGTGATTCGAGACATAACATCATTTGCTACTGCGTTCTGTTGCCAATTTTGCAGTCGAACATTTCATCGGTCTGATAATTTGACCGTACACGAAAAGGCCTGCCGAGACAATCCCGACCGACAGCGTTCAGTTCAGGATCCAAACCACCCCAAAAGGATTCTTTTCCGACCGTATCGGTTTTTGGGAGCAGAGCTTGTTGAATTGGGCATTGTGCTGCCAGACCCTGTCTACACAAAGTATCTTTGTTGCCTTGACATTGAGACGCGTACCCCCAAAACCGATGACGCACAAACAGAGCTATTGACCTACACAAATCAGCACCATTTGGCTTGCATTTCAGTGCACAGCAATATCCCATCTTTTGACACCATGACGTGGTTCGCCGATCAAACCAGTGTTGATCAGTGTGTTTCAGAGTGTGCTCAATGGCTGACACGGGCCACGCGCAAAGCAGGAGACCTGTTGTTTGAGGAGAACAAATGGATATTTCAGGCTCTTCAGACTCTCATTGACGCCAGCCAATCCACTCCTCACAAGAAACGGCTGGAGAGGCTCAAGCAGAAAGCTGAGACGTTGATTCGCAGGGTCCCAGTAATTGCCTACAATGTAAGAGCGGTTTTCTAAATGTCTTCTATACATCACGCACAATTCCGGAATGATTCAAAAACTGCAGGGCGGACGATATGATTGGGTGATCCTGTCACAACAATGCGGCTGGCTGTATTGGCTACATCACTACGCCAACGAAACGTTGAGAGTGTTCAAACGTCGCGAAAACGAGTACTTGGCGATCCAAACGAGCAACGTTAGCTCAGAGCACCTCTTTATTGCTCATGCAAGAACAAGAAAAAAGTTGGACGTTCTTCCAGATGAATTGCATCGATTTATTGAACTACCTCGGACAACAGCGTGTTTCGTTGCGGAAATTGGTTGCCACATTCTGTCCACACGGCGTTCAAAAAGGTGAGTTTCCTTTCGCAGCTTGCGAGAAAATTGGTGATCTCGATCGCACCGACTTTCCACCCATGTCCGACTTCCAACTGCTTGATGGCACATGCCTTTTCGAAGTAGAAGAGCTAGAGTACAAGCAGTACGTAAAGGAGGGAATGTCGGTCGATGAGGCTCTGAACAAGATGGGATTAACGGAGCCACCGTCTGCTGAACGTAGTTATCAGGCAGTGCGTGACTTCTACTACTCAAACTTCGACAATTTGCGTGATTTCATGCGCTACTATTGTGAACGCGACTGCAAAGTGACGCTGGAAGTCAGTCAAATCTTAGCCAAAACATTTGGCGAGCTTTTCAAGATCTGCATCTTTGAGAAACTATCCAGCTCATCAATCGCGTTCCATTTGTTCATGAGAGAGATCAACACAAGTCATCCGAGTAATTTTTTCGCACTGTTACGTGGCAAGGCACATCAAATTGTGTCCGAGGCCAAGGTGGGTGGGATTTCGGCAGTTTTCGATCGCCTTGCTGTGGCCGGTTGTACCGTCATCAAACCACACCTGATACCGCCGGAGAAGCACGAAACTGTGGCCACAATCCAGTCCTTGGACAGCAACTCAATGTATCCCGGTTCGTTCCAAGATTGTGCTTGCATGGAAAACCTCGTTCAAAACCAACATCTTTTCAGGTGTGTTTGGACTCCAGGAACTCGAATGTTACGGTCACTACACAGTACGTGACAGCAGTGACGATTTCGCGACGAAAGACGTCTCAGGCAAAACACGGGCCGCACTCGAGTGGGCCTATTGGCTGTCCGGAAACGATGATCGAGTGTACGACAAAGAACCGCGCACCGCACTCTGTCCAGAAGGTTGGTTGTGTTTCTTCTGTGTGGCATTTCAGTGTGAAACATCGTGATTTTAGGCGAATATCGGTTGTATACTGAAAGTGGGGAGACGATTTGCTTGGATGCAGCGTGGCAGCTTCATGACTCTCCATTTGTGGTTGCCGGTTTGTGTTGAGCTTATGTCAGTTCAGGCCTAAATTATACGTGCTTTTACCATATAGACAATGTTAAGGTGAGTACCACGGTGCGTTATGGCACGGAATCGAGTGCGACATAAATCCGATCGATGATTACGATGCCGAGCACCCTGTTCGCAAAGGCTAGTCATCTTACAACCAGAAAGATATTTTTTGTAAGGTGTCGTGCATAATATGACATTGTTCAGGTTTGACGTGGCGTCAGGTGCGCCAGAAGCACGATGAACGAGTCGCAGCCATTCGTAACCATCCGTTCGTCCTCGATCTCATCGAGATGCACGAGTCGGAATGGCTGAAGATGAAACGAGACGATCCGTCGATTCAACAATACCTCGAAGCACATTATTTTTCAGCATTTCCGCGTGAGATCAAGCCAAAGATGACCCAGAGCGAAATGATGGATGCCCTGTTGTCGGGTGAGTGCATCGGGTTTGCAAAGGTCGATATTCATGCAGGACCAGATGTTCAACGCGTATGGCATGTATTCCCGCCGATCATCACTCGTGTCAACGTGAAAAAGAGCGACCTGGACGCAAGCCAGGCCACTGAAGCCGAAAAATCAGGTCGGTTCAAATCAGAAGCAGGTGAGTCGTTGTTGCTGAATACGTTTGCGAAAGACGAGATCACTTTGAGCACACCCCATTTGCGTTTTCTCGTCAACGAACTTGGTTGTACATTGACCAAAGTTCACACTGTGGTGCAGTTCTCACACAAGTCTGCGCCATTTCGCGATTTCACTCTGAAGTTGTCTGATATGCGTAGAAATGCCAAGAGCGAAATCATTGCCATGTGTATAAAAATAATGGCCAACAGTACGTTTGGTCTGACATTGGCTCGTGGCATGCCCTACGTTCGTATTGTCAACGGTGAAGGTGTGAATCGCGCGATGCAGCGCTACAATATGGCGAGTGTGAGCGCTGTGGGAACACAGGAGAACCCTCAGTCAATGTACGAGATTACGATTGAAAGAGATCGTGAAGGGTCCGAGTTGCCCGCCCAGTTCGGAATTTCGACGCTCCAGGACAGCAAAGTGGTGCTCATGCGTCTCGTGCAGTTCATGATCACGTACCTACGTGATTCAGCCTGGGCCATAACCAGCTGTGACACAGACGCACTGCGGTGCTGCTTTGCTGACAAGGATATCATGAAATGTGTGAAACCAGGGATGGAAGTGGAAGCTACAGCGGCAGCAGAGAAGTTGTTTGTCCCGAAGCCACCGCATCCGTTGGCAAAATACCACATGAAAACCCCTTTGTTGTTTAAAGTGGAAAGTGAAGCTTTTGCCGTGGTTGCGCTGGCTTCGAAACTGACCCTGGAAGCAGGTGAATCTGGATTGATGCACCAGGCACATCGTGGAATCACCAAGAACCGATTCAACAAACGGTTTTTTCGTCTTTTAGGATACTTTTCAGCCCTGCTCGATCCCGAGTTTGACGTGAATTCGCCCGAAAATCTGGCCAAAACATTTGGTTTCACGAAGAATCGGGCCAACGGTGTCATGTCGACGTACACGGCACATCGGCGGGCCTTGACAAGCCTGTCAGGAAAGGGGTTCTACCCACCATGTGGAGTTCATTACCAGCCTCTGTACATGGATGCTGAAGTTCGAGCAGAACTGTATAAGTATCCGTGTTGTCTGCCTGAATGTAGTACACTGTGGTCAGCGGTTCTAGAGCGCGCACGCGAACATAACGTATCCGAGCAGAAGTTGTTGTAGAAAATTTTTCACTCATATTCCAGCCAGACGTGCTCGCCCTCGACCAGTCAAAACAATTTGGCATGTATGTGTAAAATACAAGGTTAGGTTTTGTACTTTTCGAATTCAAAAATCAAACACTGTTGCAATAAGTGTACCCCTATTTTTCAGTAATATCCATCAACACCGTCATGTTCGTCAAAATACGATTCTGCTGTTCTTCATTTATTGAAATGTTTTTTTTTCAACTGGCGCCAGTTTTTTTTCTGTTTTTTGTGCTCATTTGTCTGTATCTATTCCTACTCAAGCAAGTTTCGTCGATGTTGTTTTCCTTTCTTTCACGCGTGTCCACGTTTGTATGCGAGTTTCTCAAGTTTGCCCGGTTCATTTTTATTTCGAGTGTTATTATTGTCAAAATGTTTTATGTTTTGTGCCATTACCTTAGTTTATCTCATTTCATTTATGTACTTGTGTGTATGTGTGTGATTCAATGATTGTATTCCATATTCAACAATATTCGCGGCAGATCAAGTTCATTCACAATAACAAATGGTTAACGTTGCATTGACAGTGGTAGCTTTGGTACACCTTTGAATTGCTTCGCTCCAGCGTTAGTATTGGGCTGACCTAACAAGGCCGACATTTCAAAGTAACCTTGTGGTGCTTGTCCCGTAGCTACCGGCTGCCCCATCCGGCGCAGGATTTCTTTGTAATTCGAACCTGGTATATGTTTTTTCTCAATACTAACGCTGAAATCAGTGGTGTTCAATCACTTCTTGCCCATGAACTTCTATTACGCTATATTCTCGAGTGTGAAACAAAATTACTACGATCAATTGTTGAGCACGCAAGTGCCTATTTCATCTGTGTGCTCTGCTCGTGTTTCTTGAACCTACTTCTGCGAAACGTCACTGTCACATCCGCTGAACGCAAAGCTCTCGCTGATCACAAGCGCCTAATCTATCAACTAGCCAACACGCATCACAGTGTTGCACAGAAACGCAAACTTTTTGCCAGACCCTGTGCCCTGTGCCTCATTCAACGTGTGGTGAATATCTGTCTTCGTGCGCTCGACAACCTTGAACTAAAGCTGGAATAAAATGACTCAACCAAAGGCATGGGCGCTCGTGGCACCGCAAGTATTGGACAACATGCGGCGGTTTTCTGGTATCCCAGGTGGCTTAGCGATTCGTGAACGGATGTCCAGACTTGATGTTGCAATGCTTTTGGGACGACGATTTGTGGGTATTGTGTTCCGTCATTAGCAAGCTGCACCAAGACATCATCAACGATCGTGTAATCATCTGGCATGTCCATCTTCAGTTTCTTGATTTCGGGGTCCGTTTCTTGGTGAGTTATTAAATCATTTAACGAGGGAAACTGAGTCATTTTGCCTGGTAGTTTAGGTACAGGCAGCGTGTGTGGTGGGACTGGCTTGTTGAGTTCCGTGTAATCTTTGGCTTGCCCGATGGTCTGAACATCTTGTGCTTTGGCCATAGATCGAGTCACTGCAGCACACGTTAATTGGCTGGCTTGTTTGGTGGGTTGCGGCAATGTCTCCTCGTGCTTGATTGTTGTTTCTTGTTCTTGCACCTTGTCGCAGCGTTGACAGATCGGACTGAGGGACAGGGCATCCGGTATGGTGTTTAGCTTGCCGGGACAGTAGACGACGTCGTATTGGTACTCACTCAGCTCGAGGCTCCATCGGGTGTGCAAAGCGCACTGAGTCTTTGGCGATGTCAGGAATGTTAACGCGCGATGATCGGTGTGGATTGTGAATCGTTTGCCGTACAAATATGGACGGAATGCTCTGACGGCGTCGCGTATGGCGAGTGATTCTTGTGCCGTTGTGTGGTAGCGTTGTTCGTGCTTGTTGAGCGCGCGGCTCCAATAAGCGACAGGTCTGTACGACTTTGAAACGTCATCGTATTGCGTGAGCATGCCTCCCAAACCGTATCCGCAGTCGTCCGTGTGAACATGGAAATCTTTGTTGAAGTTCGGATTGTGAAGAACGGGGCCGCCATTTCTGTCATCTTCCGATAGTGCTTTCTTGAGCTCGGCGAATGCGGCTTCAGCTTGATCAGTCCATACAAATCGTACGCCCTTGTGTGTTAGCATACGTAACGGTCGTTCTTTCTTGGCGCACTCCGGAATGAATGGTCGAAGCCAACCGACAATGCCAAGAAATCACGACAACTGTTCGGGGTTGTTTGGTCTCGGAAATTCCTGGATGGCACGCAGCTTTTCGGGGTCCGGTTGTATTTTTCCCTGTGACAATGTGTGTCCCAAGAACGGCAGTTTCTCACGAGCGAATTTGGATTTCTCGGGGGATGTTTTCAGTCCATATTTGATGAGTGTCTGCAACAGCATCTCGATCGATTTTAGATGTTTATCGTAGGTCGAATTGAAGCAGAGCAAATCGTCAAGATATGCCAGGGTGCTCGGTGTGTCGGCGTCGTCGATGAGCATTTGTGCTAGCCGCGCGAATGTACTTGGTGCTCCTTTCAGGCCTTGAGCCATGCAGTTGTATGTATATTGTCGATTTTCGAACGTAAACGCAACTTTGTGCCGATCTTCTGGGTGAATGAGCACTTGATGGTAACCGCTTTTCAAGTCGACCGTTGAGAAGAATTTTGAATCTCCCAATTTATCGAATAATGTGCGAATTGTTGGCATGACGGTGATTGGTGTAGGGGTGACACGGTTCAACGGCCTGCAGTCCACGCAGGGCCTAAGTGTGTTGTTCTTCTTCGGTACCATCAAAAGAGCCAGATTCCAATCAGATTCCCGTTGCGAAATGATATTCGATTTCTTCATGCGTTCGATTTCTTCACGGACGGCCTCAATTTTGCTATACGGGTTGTGAAATTGCCTGGCGCGAATGGGCTTGTCCGTAGTTGTTGGGATTCGATGTTGGATGGCTGTCGTTAATCCTGTTTCGTCTTCGCTGAACGCAAACGCGTTTTGTTGTTGGTGCAGAACCCGCAACTCTCACGCCACTTATTCAAGCTTGGCTAAATCGAACCGATATAGTGGTATCGAAGAACTCACAGTGGCATATATGTACACCCATGCATTCGCGCTACCATCGCCCACTACTATCCACACCTGAACAACTTGGTTCATTTCAACATTCAAGATCCGCACGAAATCATCCCTAATTCGACTTCGTTCAAAGGATACCTCGACATGGCAACCAACGAAATCCACCCACAACCAGTCGCGCCTCACACCACAGCCACCGCTTTCACATGGCAACATGGTGGCACATTTTTCGATATGCTAACCACAGTCGTTTTGGCCGAAGAACTACAAGTGAGCGGCTTCCCGGCGCAGACCAGGGACTATTGGCTCGTTCCTCTTGACGGTAACGCAACAATCGTGTTGAAATTCTTACAGAACAACATCGGCACCGACATCTTTCCCATCGTTCACAAACAGCGTTTAGACCTGACTGAAAGCCTTCAGTACCCGCTCGTGCAACTAATAATCGTTACAAAGATTATGATTGATATATCCATCATCTACGTACTTCGATTAATCTGCTGTGTACGCAAGCGAGCAAACAAAACCGTCAATCACCGCTGGTTCCATCGAAATGCGCCCAGCCAACGCCCGTCACCATCACGCAATCGAGCATTGCTTCCACTGATTCCAACACCAGCCTCACGCCTGCCGCTGCCAAAATCACTACGACAATCGTTCCACATTCCGACACGAAACCCCATTTCACACAACATTGCTCCTGTCTTCGTGTCAGCAGCAAACTTAGACTCAAAAAAAGTCAAGGGAGTGGTTCACATCCACGTCGGCAAGTTAAGCAACGTTCGCACATTGATCGATACAGGCAGCGACATTGTAATACTCGATCAGTCCATCGCACGCCACGTGCCACTCAAGAAAGTACGACCTGCTCACGATGTGCAAGCCATATCAGCCACTGGACATCAGCTACACTTCTCACATTCCGGACTTGCCAAACTTCAGATTGGCGGATTATTTGTCACACATCGAGTGCACATTACAAAGAACACAACCGTTTCTGGTTATCAAGCGATTCTTGGGCGAGACATCATGCCCAAGCTTGGACCAATATTGCTGGACAACAAAACCGGGCACATTCACGTATCACACAATTGTCGAAATAACAGCGACTGCGACAATGGAGACAATACAATTCCGACATCGGACCGAATTTCGGACAATCAGTTCGAAGTCAAACTCGTTCAAGGAGTCGAATTGCCGCCCAGATCCCAAGTTCACGTAATCGGAGTACTCGAACAAGACGTACCTGACTGCGACATGATTATTGAACCAAATCAACGTTCACTAACTCGATTCAACGTCATCGGATTAAGAACAATCAGCCACGTGCGTCGAAATGTGACACTTGCTACCGTCCGAAATCCAGGCAACTGCACTCAATATCTTTACCCCGGCATCACCATCGGTTTCGCTGAGCAACCACTGCTACCACAGCCAACGCATAATATCGCGTCAGTCAAGTTACAAACAGCAGTAAAACCCGTTCTGAAGCGATCAAGAGAAGAAATTCACCAACGCTTCGACTTATCATCACCATTAATGAACGACAAACAGCGAGAACGACTACTCGACGTTCTGCAACAACAACAAAACGCGTTTGCGTTCAGCGAAGACGAAACAGGATTAACGACAGCCATCCAACATCGAATCCCAACAACTACGGACAAGCCCATTCGCGCCAGGCAATTTCACATCCCGTATAGCAAAATTGAGGCCGTCCGTGAAGAAATCGAACGCATGAAGAAATCGAACATCATTTCGCAACGGTATTCTGATTGGAATCTGGCTCTTTTGATGGTACCGAAGAAGAACAACACACTTAGGCCCTGCGTGGACTGCAGGCCGTTGAACCGTGTCACCCCGTTCTGAAGAAAGAAAGAAAGAAACTGCCGTTCTTGGGACACACATTGTCACAGGGAAAAATACAACCGGACCCCGAAAAGCTGCGTGCCATCCAGGAATTTCCGAGACCAAACAACCCCGAACAGTTGTCGTGATTTCTTGGCATTGTCGGTTGGCTTCGACCATTCATTCCGGAGTGCGCCAAGAAAGAACGACCGTTACGTATGCTAACACACAAGGGCGTACGATTTGTATGGACTGATCAAGCTGAAGCCGCATTCGCCGAGCTCAAGAAAGCACTATCGGAAGATGACAGAAATGGCGGCCCCGTTCTTCACAATCCGAACTTCAACAAAGATTTCCATGTTCACACGGACGACTGCGGATACGGTTTGGGAGGCATGCTCACGCAATACGATGACGTTTCAAAGTCGTACAGACCTGTCGCTTATTGGAGCCGCGCGCTCAACAAGCACGAACAACGCTACCACACAACGGCACAAGAATCACTCGCCATACGCGACGCCGTCAGAGCATTCCGTCCATATTTGTACGGCAAACGATTCACAATCCACACCGATCATCGCGCGTTAACATTCCTGACATCGCCAAAGACTCAGTGCGCTTTGCACACCCGATGGAGCCTCGAGCTGAGTGAGTACCAATACGACGTCGTCTACTGTCCCGGCAAGCTAAACACCATACCGGATGCCCTGTCCCTCAGTCCGATCTGTCAACGCTGCGACAAGGTGCAAGAACAAGAAACAACAATCAAGCACGAGGAGACATTGCCGCAACCCACCAAACAAGCCAGCCAATTAACGTGTGCTGCAGTGACTCGATCTATGGCCAAAGCACAAGATGTTCAGACCATCGGGCAAGCCAAAGATTACACGGAACTCAACAAGCCAGTGCCACCACACACGCTGCCTGTACCTAAATTACCAGGCAAAATGACTCAGTTTCCATCGTTAAATGATTTAATAACTCACCAAGAAACGGACCCCGAAATCAAGAAACTGAAGATGGACATGCCAGATGATTACACGATCGTTGATGATGTCTTGGTGCAGCTTGCTAATGACGGAACACAATACCCACAAATCGTCGTCCCAAAAGCATTGCAACATCAAGTCTGGACATCCGTTCACGAATCGCTAAGCCACCTGGGATACCAGAAAACATGGGACAAACTTCAGTCAAGGTTCACTTGGAACACGGCCCAAGCTGACACCAAAGAATGGTGTGCAAACTGCGAAACGTGCCAATTGATAAAACGAGCGCCCAAGAAAATTAAGCCACCGATTATGGCCATCGTCGAAGACGTACCATTTGCCACGGTTGGCGTCGATATTATCACCGAACTACCCCTGACTGCCGAAGGACACCGATACATTTTGACGATGATCGACTACGCATCAAAATGGGGTGACGCGTATCCGACTAAAGACATCACAACAACAACAACAATAATCAAGTTGACGGTCGAACGATGGATCACCCGCAACGGATGCATGTCAAATCTCGCGAGCGACAGAGGTGGACAATTCACGTCCGACCTAACGACACGCTTGATGAACACACTGGGAGTGAAACAAAACAGGACTACGGCGTTTCATCCACAAGCCAACGGGTTATGCGAACGTTTCAACCAGACTCTCAAACAACTACTGAAAGTCGACACCAATCCGGCCGGATCCAACTGGGACGAGAGATTGCCGTTTGCCCTCATGGCATACAATGCAACGACACAAAAGTCGACGAAATACAGCCCTTTCACACTCAACACCGGCCGCAGATTCGCGCTTCCGATTGATATCGCATTCACTCTGCCATCCCTCGCCCTTCGGCTGGACGCAGAATCGTACGAGATAAAAATCCGAACGCACCTACACGAAGTCTGGTCGAAAGTCGCAGAGAACTTGAAGAAAGCAAGGTCAGCATATTCCAACCCACTGCCGTACACCACCAATCCGTACAAAATCGGCGACAAGTGCTTAATATACCGACCGCCGTCCGCCGCACTGATGCCAGCCTGGAGAGGCCCATACTCGATTACGAAAATCTCCCCATCAACCGTCGAAGTCGAAGCGAACAATCGACGTTTCATCGAAAACATCGCGAATACGAAGCGTTTCACGGCTGAGGCGATTATCCCGTCGACCTCACAAGACTCGGCTCACGAACACGGTCAAAACGGTACATTTTAGATAACTAACAACGCACCTCAGTTATCTACCTTATTGTTTGTTTCATTTTTATGACTCGTGTTCAATTTATGTTATTTTATTGTTATTCCGTCCGTTCACTGTGTACTTGCTTTGCTAACCTTTTCGCCTTTTTTCAGAGCGTCGTGTTGTTCATAAATCGAAGTTTTCTCCGTGGGTTACTGTTACTTCATGAATTACAGACACGACAAAAGAAGCAAGCGAAGCAGTTACAATCGAAACGTATCAAATTGTTGTTCAATTATATCAAAGGATCGAAAGCAGAATGACAAAATGCGTGTTATCAGTTATAAAAGTGCGTCAATGTTTTTTACAGACATGTTGTACAGATCAAGTTATACTGAGTTCATTGCTTGCACACTGCACTGTCTTCCTTCTTCTACCAGCCAGTTGGTACGTCGTCATGGTTCATCACCCATCGTGGTGCTTGATCAATCATGGACACGCTGCGCCGTCCCAGCTCAATGTCGTACCGACCTCTTTCTTGGTGTCGTTTGCGCTTGCAAAGTTTAAAAATGGCCACCGTCACGCCAACAATCAACATCCAGAAGACGTCGAGTGGCAACGCCACATATATCGCACGAATTTCGACAATTTTCCAGAAACTGTTGTTGATGTTGTCCGTTTTGTGATTTTGCTCACTTCGATTGACCGTTGTCACACCGTTACGCGAAGTTGTGTCGTCGTCCTTCAGTTCAGTGACATGTCCATGCCACACAGTGGTGCGTTGAGTCGACGAATAGCGACGCACGTGATGCACATTGAATGTTTCAGTAACTTTTGCATTCGTATTTTTGGTCGAACGCACCGTCGAAGTCGTTGTGCTGACCGAAGTCGAGGTCATTTCGTCAGGACCGAAATCGCAGCGAATTTCATCCTTCAGTGCTTCACAAATCTGAGTCCAGTCCTCACAGCACCAGTCATAATCGGCCGAGCACTCTGCCAATTCGCAGACAATAACATCATCAGAAGCAAGGCGACCAACATTTTGCCGTTGACTTGTTATTTTTGTTGCGAAATTACTACACGGAGAAAATAACCTCACTTTGTCAAATGATTTTCTTGCACAAGAAGAATAACAACAAAACAGGCGCCTGTTCACTGTTAGCCAATCATTACTATTACTACCATGACATGCACTGCACAACAATATCAATTACACCGTAGTGCCTTGTAACACAATTGTTTACTTAACCTCGCCGCAACACTAAAAATAACGTCGGTATCAGTAAAAATAAGACCAACCCCCAAAACCACTTTTTCGAGAAAAAAGCGTTTGAAGTTGGCCTGACCGCATTTCCAACACGGTTTGGTTCGGTAGGCTGATGTTTGGCATGGCTACGTAAGGGAGCTTGCTGATCATCATAGAAACAAAAGTAGACTTTGAAACATCATATCCAAGCAAAAACAAAGCTATTTGTCGGTTGGTTTTAGTTCACAAAAAAATAAATATAGACCAAGCCCCTTGGCGGAGCAGTTGAAAACAGAAAAATAGTCCAACCCCCATTTTCTCTGCCATTTATTTTTCGCCTGCTTGAAAATGATTAAATACGGGGTTCATGAAAACGTCTTAAATGCAGCATTATCATTCAAAATGCTTGTTACAGAGGTGGGAATCGGGTTACCTCGGTCCGGTATGGCCGGATTCA
The DNA here is from genome assembly GCA_030248065.1 of Rhynchonema sp. JSB1_4. Lineage (NCBI taxonomy): Eukaryota > Metazoa > Nematoda > Chromadorea > Monhysterida > Xyalidae > Rhynchonema > Rhynchonema sp. JSB1_4. Next base: position 12,495 of record JASAMV010001115.1, read on the forward strand.
GAAAAAGTCAGCCCGGTCCTGTCCGGCCCGATTTTTTGGGCCGGGTTTTTCTGATTGTATTTTGAAGTAAACGTCGGGTGTGAAGCGATTGGTTTCTGTTTGTTGAAATCATTGATATTTACACATTGAAAACATAAAGAAAAACATCAAAAAGCTTGTCTGTGAGAAGCTTCGAACTCGTGGCTCTCACAACCACAGTCAGATATGCTTGCCACTGTGCTAAAGACGCCGACAGCCAAGCCGCCTTACGATACATTATAAACGTAATGATCGGGCCAGCAGCGACGCACTCACCGAGAGAGCGTAAAGTCCCTAATACAACACACACACACAGCTGGGGTATTATGCAACAATCATGTGCTGAAGCAATAACTTGTGTGTGTTGTGTGTGTGTGTGTGTGTGTGTGTGTGTGTGTGTGTGTGTGTGTGTGTGTGTGTGTGTGTGTGTGTGTGTGTGTGTGTGTGTGTGTGTGTGTGTGTGTGTGTGTGTGTGTGTTGGGGTCGCGTGCTTTGGGGCTTGGTCTTTTTTGTCCGCGAAAATTCATCCGCCAACCAACTTGGTTTTCTTTTTCAAAAATAAGAAACTAGACCAACCCCCAACGGGGACTAGCAGGTGTTTTCAACATGCTGTAACTCAATGTACATAGCGTTTTGAGACAAAATTTTTGGTGAATGTTTAGAATAGTTTGCCAGCTACACGCTGCACACAAAAAGGGGGTTGGTCTTTTGTTGGGGCTTGGTCTTAATTTTACTGATACCGACGATAAACAATGACCTCATGTCATTTAATCCCAGCACACTTGCAACTCTAATATCTGCTAATGCTCTCATACCAACAGCTAATTTGGTCAACTACATACATGTACCAGGTTGCCTTCTTATGTTACATACCAAGGTATAGAATATCCAGTATGCAGTTGCATACGCTTTGTAGCGGATGAGATCCACTAACTGTAACTTCGGAACAACCAGACAGTCATGTGATGTTTTGACTTGTGCTGCATGTTAGATTGGAATGTGTGTGCGCACTGCTAATCCAGCTTATATTGTGTAATCTTTCATGTACCAGTCAGTTGTGTCAGTTTGCTTTCTCCGTAACATCAAGAGTAAACGTAATAGAACTACGAACGGTTGATGCTCATGTTCGCATTTTCGACATGGCATCCTAGGCAACCGTCGATTCCGCGACCAGCGAATTGGACAGAATTCCATCCGGACACTCGAAACGCCGACTCAGGCATCATCGTTCGAAGGGGAGGAAGTCTGCTGAACAACTCCTGAAGGCCCGATCAACCTTCAGTACAACTCTTCACCACTCGAACAACAATCACTCTCGAACACTCGGCAACATTTCGCAATAGACTCAGTCGCACAAACGAAGATCAACAACGACACTCGCCGCCACCCACCAGCCTCGGCGAGGCACTTCGCCATATCATTTTCATTCGTTCTGCTCTGCAACGGGTGCATCAGAACTTCGGTCAATTTCAAATCGCCGCATGCTGTCGTCTGTGAGCGGTCACAACGATGGTTCGGAGGACAACTGCTGCATCGATGAACGAACCTGTTGATTCTCAAGGCGAAGCCGTTTTGCCCTTTGTCGGAATCGGGGCACGGCCCGGCGGACACTAGCTGGTTGGGACAATAGTGATTTGCGGAAATATTGAGTTTTGAAATTACAAATTTGATTATTACTGTTATATTGAGCATGTACTTCATATTGACTTCACATCATTTGTGCTTTTGATGCGGTTTGCCCCACACGGGTGAGGCATGACATTCTATTCGGGCGGGAGTGTAGCGGATGAGATCCACTAACTGTAACTTCGGAACAACCAGACAGTCATGTGATGTTTTGACTTGTGCTGCATGTTAGATTGGAATGTGTGTGCGCACTGCTAATCCAGCTTATATTGTGTAATCTTTCATGTACCAGTCAGTTGTGTCAGTTTGCTTTCTCCGTAACATCAAGAGTAAACGTAATAGAGCTACGAACGGTTGATGCTCATGTTCGCGTTTTCGACACGCTTTCGCCATACCTCCGCTTCCTTCTTCTGACAGGGAGAAGAAGACACAAGCGATCTCATTCATCAATCACTTAAATAGACAACTCCATTACATTCGTACATTTTCGTACAGAGGTACATGCCTTTATTCACGATAACCTCATCTTTATCTTTGTTAGGTTCTCTCTGGGTTCGAAACCGTGAAAGGTCACAACACGACACACATGGTACATACAAAACACACAATACGCAAGCGTTACGCGCGGCGCTAGCTGTTTATTCTTGGGTACAATTTTATTGTATTATACGTACCATTGTTCCTTCTGGGAGGGCCACCCAGCCACCTAGCCATTATTGTCCGACCTCAATATTCGCGTAGGACTGATCACCCGAAGCGAAATTTAATAGTTGGGCATTCAAAAAAAATAGCCTATAATAACTTCCATTGTAAAAAAATTACAAACTTCTGGTTGTCAAGATAAACACATTTGTTTCATTTTATATTTAGTGACCAAACTTTAGATTTTCAATACAAAACCCTTGTTAGATACCCAAACACGAACATCATAACCTTCTGACTTTTATGTGTTGTTGGAAACTTCGATTGTTTGATTAACTTATTGTTCGATTTTATGTTGAATGTATTTCCGCTTTTCTGCCACATTTTTATCCTTCATAATTTTTGTTTTCAGGCCATAATATCCTGTGATTACTACGTGACAAACCATGATGCCCTACAGTATTCTTTCACACATGCGCAAGTTTCCTTTTCTTTTCATTTACCTTCATATCGTGTATTCAGTATTGCCTGTTCCGAGTTACAACCCTCAGCTAAACGTTTAAAGGGGAGAGGAAATGTGAGGAATATACCAATCTTGTATTTATTGTATCATCATTATTGTATCAGCCGCCAACAACGCAGCGCGCGCACACACATGCACACTGCATTACACCGCACGTTTGGCCTGACTGACTGGTCACTCTGACGCAGTCAGTCAGCATGCACTATGCTGCGCACGCGCGCCTAAGTAAATTAATGCCTTCTCTGTGTTTTCCTTTATTGTATTATTGTATGAAACATCACCCAAGATTAATAATCGGTTTTTACCCATATACTTGAGGTCAATCAATAAATAAATTAATCACTCGAATTGGTATTCTAACAGATTGGCTGGCGTCAATGAGAGTCTGAAGAGCCTGAAATATCCATTTGTTCTCCTCAAACAACAGGTCTCCTGCTTTGCGCGTGGCCCGTGTCAGCCATTGAGCACACTCTGAAACACACTGATCAACACTGGTTTGATCGGCGAACCACGTCATGGTGTCAAAAGATGGGATATTGCTGTGCACTGAAATGCAAGCCAAATGGTGCTGATTTGTGTAGGTCAATAGCTCCGTTTGTGCGTCATCGGTTTTGGGGGTACGCGTCTCAATGTCAAGGCAACAAAGATACTTTGTGTAGACAGGGTCTGGCAGCACAATGCCCAATTCAACAAGCTCTGCTCCCAAAAACCGATACGGCCGGAAAAGAATCCTTTTTGGGTGGTTTGGATCCTGAATTGAACGCTGTCGGTCGGGATTGTTTCGACAGACCTTTTGGTGATCAGCCATATAGTCAGACCGATTGAACGTTCGACTGCAGAATTGGCAACAGAACGCAGTAGCAAACGATGTTATGTCTCGAATCACCGAATACCCGGCCGCACTTGTCAAAAACAAATGAAGATGTGCATTTCCACGGACAGTTTCATCAAAGTATGACGTCCTACATTCCAAAACCAGTTTGCGGTCTGAGCTGGATATTCGATAAACAGAAATGTTTAGCCTGAACTTTTTAGCAGCCCACCGAATCACTTGTCGCCTGACATGAGGCCCACGGCGTGACTGAACATTGTCGTCACCGAAATATTCTTTGATCTCTTGCAACACTTTGGAAGCAGGTCGTTTCACATACCTTGGATCACTTGAACCAACCGATCGTCCCGCGTCCAGATCCTTTCGAGCGAGTGCCACGCATTCAGCGAACGAAACAAGATGCCCAGAGTTGAATCGAATAAGTGAGCGTTTTGCAAGATACAGTGTCTCTGCAATAAGGCTCCCGTCCAACCTATTAGTTGGTGGGGCTTGCGAAAAATAAGAAACGAATATTGGTGAATTGATTGAATACATAACGTGAATCACGGCCGCCACTTGGGCCGTTAGTGACTCGCTCAATCAGATCGGGTAACGTCTGTCTGAATGCATCAACAACCTGGTCAACGGTTTCAGGGCGCGCAATATTTATAAATAGACCATGCGGAAACAAACGCGTATTATTCGCAGCGAAAATCAAACGCCAGGCTGTTTGATTCGCATCGTTCTTGCGCGAAATCAAGTAGCCTACCTCGGACTGTACCCAAACACCGCCAACACTCCGCATGTGGCGCAGTGCCTTCTCCAACTTTTTACGAAATATGTCAGGGGTTAGGGCGTTGATTCGAAAATTTTCAACTGTCAGACCTGTTTTCTTGTTATTATACCTATAATTTCCGACCAAACGCCGGTTGGCTTTAAGAAACCGTTCTGACTTACCCAGTTCCTTCTTGGATGGCTTTGCTTGTCGTCGCTTCTGGGCAGCACCTCCCGTTGCTGGTGCTGGCACGGTTGCAACCTGGAGTAAAACGGGCAAATTTTTAACCAGTATTCCGTCATTTGAACATGAAATACAACATTTAACGGACCGTTTGTTTGCGTGCTCCGCGTTTCCGCTTCTTCTTAGCCTTGCGTTTCGTGGTTGCATCCTGTTTGATGTTACAAGTACTAAAAACAAGCTCCGGAACCGCAATGATTTAAACAACTCAACCCCGTCATCGCCTGACGTCTCGCTGGAATCCGCGGAGCTCACTTCCGATTCTTCCTCAGCAGAACTTTCATCAGCTTCATATATCACAAACGGATTCCGCGGTAGCTCATTCTACAATGGATGATCTAACGGTGTCTACACAAAAAATTAAAAAATCAGCAGTTCATACGAGCAAAATAGGAAAAACTACCTACCTCGGATTCCTCCTCACTTGCACTACTGTCCAACTCATCACCGGTGTTCGACGATGAAGTCGACTGGACACGTGCGCTGGCCTGTGAATGATACAATGGTTTGCAGCTGCTTCAGGTTTTAAGTTAAACGCAAAAACCAAGCCAACCTTTGCTTCTGCCGCATGCACACTCATGTGATGCTTGAACTTGTCTGCCCTTTTGAACGTTTTCTGAGTTGAAAAAAATTATACGTGTTTGATTCTTAAATTATCAAGCCAAAGGAAACCAACCGGGCAATCCGGGCAACGGAATTTGGTCACAGAGACCTGTGTCTGCCCTCCACTTGCTGCCGAGGGTGGAATCAATTCATTTGTTTCCAGCAATTGCTGTTTGTTGGCCTTGGTGCACGATGCGATGTGCACTTCAAAGTCCGATATTGTTGGAAATGAGTCCTACAATGTGGTCTTGTTATACGGAAGCTTGTGAACCAAACAACAGTTAAATTTTCGGTAAACTATTACTTACGTTACAGTAAGGACACTCGAAAGTGTCCCCATCTGAGCTGGCCGGATCAGCGTCCATCACCAATCCTTCTGCACTGTCGTATACTAAATTGTTTTGATGACCAATTATTGCGACTAAATCCTGACTAACTGAGCTAACATTTGAAGTTGTCATCTTTTACTAATAACCGTCAGCTGAAGAGCGGCAGGATGCGTTAAACGCAGATCAATCAAAGCAATCCTTCACGTATTCTGGTGGCATGTTTATTGCAGGTAACAGTGAGTAACATGGGCCACAATTTAGCAATGAATAAATCACAACATCAGTATCATACCTTAGTTTCTGTATCGTCGCCCGTATTGTACGAAAGTTTTGGGTTTCTCTGGTCTTGCTGCGGTTGCGTCGACAATATCGGCCTGTTTGATTTCAGCAAACAGATCAGGTGCGATGTTGATTAGTTCTCGCAACTGTGCTTCGCTTATGCGGATGCCGTTCAATCGTCGCAGTTGACCATCGAATGAATAAGTATCATCTGTAAGTGACTTGGCGAAGAAGCCAAATTCGATGCCACGAGGCCCATTTTGGAACTTGAAAGCGCGCACACACAAGTTGGCGTTTTTGCCTGTCTTATGAGCGTCGGCATAGCCTACAGCTAAAACAGAATAGGGACGTATGTGGGAATGAATATTGCGTGCTGACACCTATGGTATACTAACGCTTTTCCTTCAACAGCGTCGGTCCGCTATAGGCGCCGTTCTCAGTGATCTGGTACACATAGCTTAATTTTACGGCTTTGCACTCTTGAGCTACTGTACTCTGTTGGTCGGCGTCTAAATGAGAATTAATAAAAATATTACAAAATAAAAGATGAAATACTTGAAGCTTTTAAAACGTGCCTAGAACACACACGGAGCCGCTCGAATTAATGGTGGTAATCTGCATATTGCCCGCGCCTTGAGCAGAATCCATTGCAGTACAATTTGATTATTGGGGGGAAGGTAGAAGACTTATTCGCGTCACTCAATGTTAGGATGACCAACAATTTCGACAAATTTATATCCTTGGTCGAGTTTTGAAACAGAATGCAACTTTCGCACTGAGTCACAATTGTTTGCGCTTTATTCAAGGTCGTCCTTGTCCACAAACGAACTTCATTACTCTGTATATGCAGTTTTTCTTTGTTTTCGAATCGGTTCATTCATGAAACCTTGATAAGCTCGTTACTACTACGCTCTCAGGAATGTGCGATTGTAGGTTCCTACACCTGTTTACTGATAAGGTTCAGCCCACATTTTAAAAAATTTTGTTTATTTGCGTTTCTTTGACGTGTACAAAAATAGTGCAGCTTCTTGCACTGCTCACAGCAATGACAGTTTCACAGCACGTGGTGATTTGCTTTATTTCAAATATTATTGCCGCTGTAACAGTGAAACAATTACAATTCATAACATCACAGCTAAAATCGTATTTTACGACATTCAGTTTTGTGCCTTTAGCCCAAACAAAATCGCACAACAAGTGCACAATGGGTATGTAGTGCATGGTACATGCTGTCCATGCTGTGACTGCTGCTCAAGGCAGCTCTCAAAAATGGTCCTGGCACACTGTTCCCATCGTTCCTCAGTGTGTTTTTTATTTTGATTTTCAATCGCTGTTGTCCTGAAATAATGAGCAATCCATTTCATTTTTTATGAAAACGTACAAACTTTCAATTCTTTTGCTGGTGACATTATGCTACGCTAACGTTGTGCGCGCGCGCACCTGCCAGCATTAACTTTACTGATAAGGTGGGGGGCTGCAGATCGTTACGTCAGTGTACACCCGTGTAAGAGTCAGCTGATGGGAAACCTCGCTCAACATCCTGTACGGGGGTTTCGCCAGCTGGCGAAAAAAAAGTCCCGAAAAAAAACAAAGTCAAATTTTCGTTGGTTTGCACCGAGAGGTTCTCAGTTTCGGTGCCAGAACATGAAGGGGATAGGGCTGGGAAGCTCCGCTGACGGACAGGATCGGAACTGAACCGCAAATTCCGCCAAAAATGGGCTCAAATCAAACCCTCGCTATATCTCCGGTAGTCTACTCGTCG